>JAOUZG010001441.1:412697-479112 GCA_026289955.1 Argiope argentata | reverse complement strand
TGAGTGTAGTAAAAAGAAAAGGAAAATGAAAGAAAATTCCACTTTCCATTTCATTTTAAAACCTTCTTATTTTCTTCCTTTTCATACAGGTCATCTCGGGAAAAAGATTTCACAAAAATATTTTAGCTGTAAAACGAGCGAAAAAAAGTTAACTAAAATCTAAAACTGCGTTGCATTTATTTTCTCTTACTTATGCTGTAATTGGAATAAATCTCCACAGATTTAAAGAAGGCGAAGAAACTCTAAACCTTACTTTTCCTTCCTCTATTTTCTCTTTTCTTATTTCCTTTATATTTTTCTCTTTCTCACTTTTCTCCTGCCTAGAATTACTCTCTCTCGCAGAGAATAAGAAAGAAAATTTTAAGTGGAGTAGCATTCGAAATTCTGGGTTAAAATATATTTCAATGCTGGCTTCTTTGCTTTGGAAAAAGTAAGATATATTTTTAACTCATTTATAAATTATTATTTAAATTATACATTTATAAATTCGGATTTTATAAATGCAAAAGTGCGATAAAAGTAACGTAAAAAAACCACAGTAATAATGTTAATATTTTACTCTTATGTATCTATCTCAATTCGAAAATATTTTTTTTATTTATTCCATTTTATTACTATTTTAATTGATTTTAAGATTCGTAAAAATTTTCCATTAATGAACCTGACAGTAATAATTATTTTCTAATTGTAAATCTGTAATGGTTTCTTTATAATCTTTCTATATAGGCTCTAACAAAAAAAATCAAATCTGACTGTCGATTGAACTCTAAAGCTTTTCTTCGCATTCTCATTTTTTATTATTTTCAATAAATTTTAGAATTTTGGAAAATCTATTTCAGAATTATTTAAATGATGCCATTGTGAAAAATTTTCATGAATTCTATTAGTTTTCTGGAAATCTACACAGATAACAGATGATCGATTAAAAATGCAAATGAATTTACGAAACAAGATAGTTTTTTTAAATTGGCAACGAATAATTAGCGAATTGATAAACAAAATGTAAGATGCAATATTTTATAAAATGTAAAAGATTAGGGTTTTCAAAGTATTTTTATTTTATATGAAAAGTTTACAAAATAAATGCGAAGGCAGAGTCAGAAACTGGAAGCCTCTACTCTTGAGCCTTTTTGTTATTTAACTTCGCTATATACATGCAGAATCCTTGCTTTTA
Organism: Argiope argentata; assembly: GCA_026289955.1. Lineage (NCBI taxonomy): Eukaryota > Metazoa > Arthropoda > Arachnida > Araneae > Araneidae > Argiope > Argiope argentata. Next base: position 477,938 of record JAOUZG010001441.1, on the reverse strand, counting down.
TCTCTATATAATATTGATAACTTTTATTTCCCCATGTTAACAAAATATTAATACTTTCAAGTTGCAGTAAACTTTTGGAAAAAAATTACTAGATTCAACAAATTGCAACATTATAACAAAATTGCAATAATATTAAAAATTTTGAACAATTTCTATGAAATACAACAGCTTTCATTAAATAAAAATGATATGAAGAGAAGCTATAAAATATTGTCCTGTCATAAAACTGCAAAATTATTCGAAAACAGTAGAAATCATAGTCCATTCGGGTTAGGAAAAACCGGTACCTTACTCTTTTGTCCATTTCATTACAGCTATTTTGACTTCTTATGCAACGATATTTTAATCTAGAAAAACGCTTCTTCTTTTAAGTGAAAAGTAATCACTGGAAGCTAAATCAGGGCTCTACGAATTTTGACATCGCATCTACCCCTTAAGGTTTGATTTGAAATTTTGGCAGATGATTTAATTAGAAATTTTGAGTTTAGCACACTAAATTTTTACAAAATTCAATAAATGCAGTATCAGCAAGATATTGTCCAATCATTGCATTTTTTACTTTAGTTTCAACCAGCATCTTTAACCCATAAGGAACGTATTGCATTTCATAATTCAGCGACATATTAAATATGCAAGATGTTCCTACTTTTCCAGTGCTGTAATTCTTCCGAAGCTCATTGAAATTTGATAGCGATTTCAATTTTACATAATCTGTTACCCATGTGAGGATAATAAATTTTTTTCTAGTATGATTTATTATGGAATAACTATTTAACTTTATTTATTTATCTAGCATCGCATTAGGTCTCAACAAATATTTTTTACTGATGAACGTATCCGTAGTTTATAACGGAAATAAAATATTTTACAGGTAATAAACGATAAGCAATAATTTAAATTAGGGAAAAATACTTAAAACTTAATCAAAATAAATATTTAGAATTTTGGGCAAAATTCTGTAATAATATTATAAAAATTTCCTTTGAGTTGGCAAGCATTATAGGAAAGTTTTTTGTTTAGTTTTGGAAATTAAAACTCTCACGACTATATGTTTAGATTAGAATTATCAAAATTTTCAATATGCATTGAAATTTAGCATGCAATAATTTACAACACTGTGGCTTGCTTAGTTTATTTTTCTAAATGACTATATTTGCTATTTAAAGCTTCGTTTGTCATTGGATTTTTATCTCTATTTCTATATTGTTTATAAAAATATAGTATGTTGAGGCTATTATTTATTGTTATCATATGATTATATTAAATACATTTCATAATAATATTTTGAAATCATAATTTATAAGCGCGATCAAATTCATCACCAACAATAATTTCATCAAATATTAGTCACGTTTGACGATCAGAAGGTTTATCCGAATTACCGATTTCATAAATTACCCATTTTATGCAAATTTATTGAATGTAAATTAGTTTAAAAATATTTAGCTGAGGAAGTCATGAAACTCCAAATTTTTATGCTTTATGTAATTCGTGTTGTTTTAGAAAGCCTATAATTATTTTATTCTCATTTACACCTCTGTAATTTTCAGTCATTTCACCAAAAAATTTTAACTGATTAAATATCAAATAATCTAGTAGCATGTTTGTTCAAAAGTTAAAAAATATATATTAGGGTATAAAGCATTATTATTTTGCATTGAAATAAGTGCTGCAAAATATATTTTGCATAATATATCAGTATTATTAAATTATTATTATGCAAATTAATTTGTATAAAGTATTATTGCAATAAATATTTCGCTGATTAACTCATAAAGCTTCCGCGTGCTACGATAAGAATGCAAAAGAACAAGTATTAAGATCCTTAAGGTAAAAAGTATTTAAAGATGATTAAGTTTATTATTTATTTATTAAGTGAAATATTAGTTATTATTAATAAAATATTTTATTATAAGAATTTTTAAAGCAAAAACCCTTTCAATATCAGTTACTGTATCGTGACCATCAAGAAAGGAAAAATAAATAAAATTTAATTTAAACAGAGTTTAAAATAAGCTTTACTTACAACAATGTAAAGGTTTTTGTAAAATACAAGTTTAAAAAATTAAGTTCATTCAATCAATATAAAAAATTACTGTAACTCAGTTGATATAATTAGAAATGTAATTTGTGAAGTTTTTAAACTGTTACAAGCATTTTATATTTAACATTTTTGAAAAATATATCAAACAAATACAGAAATTTGAAAAATTGTATTAAAATTTCTAAAAAATCGCATTTAAGTGAATATCCCAGTCTTCCAAAAATGTAATTGTGTTGAGTTTACTGAAGAACCAATACATGCATTTTTCTTTATTATTAATAGAGATGAAATATATAAAATTTTGATTTTTTAAATGCATGAATGCTTTTTGTAGCAACTTTTTAATAAAATAAGGAAGAAGTAAAATATTTTAATAGTTTTTTTCTTTAAAATAACAATTCAAAATTTTGTGTGAATCAAGTTATTTTTTTAAATAAAAACTAGTATAAAAAGGCATTAAATATGTAAAAGTTTGATAAAAACCAGGTAAGAAATCTTTATTTTTAAAAAAAATTCTTTCAAATTCTTTCAGAATATTCAAATTTCTAATTCATTTTTCTCAACTTTGAAAAAAAAAAATAATAAAGCTTTCAATTCAATTTCGCATTGAAATTCACAATTGCATTAGCAATACATTAAATTTTGCATTTGAAAAACTGCTTCTCTACGCTTACTGAATTTAGTACAAACATAGAATTACAAAACCGAGGTCTGGATACGTGACGTCATTGCATTGAAGTTCGATCGGTGACGTACTTCTGACGTCAGTGCCACGCCCCACTCCGCGGTTTTGAAAGGATTAAGTGTATTCTCTTTTGTGGATCTTTCCTTGACAGAACTGTTGTTCTTTGCTATCCGTGTATAGTGATTATCTTGACTTAATTTCGATAAGGGACTATCCTAAATACTCCGTCTCAGCCAATTCAATGCGATGATAAAAATTATTCCTTTGCTTTGCTTGTTTTGAGTAATTCAGATTTTAATCCTTTTGAATTAATATGTGTAAATCCCTTAATCTTTGAATAAATTTAAAATGATAAGTTTTTATAAAAATAAAAATTCATAAATTGTTTTCACAAATACAAGCAGTCGAATTGCTTTTCTTCAAATTTTTCTCACAATTACTTTAAAACAAATCGAAGTTTTTAATGAGACTGCATAGTACTTTTATTTTAATTACTAAATATGAATTCAGTATAGGAAGTATCATTTTATAGTTGAAGTTGCCATTCTTATTGATTTAAAATATTTAAATCCGATTATTTATTTTTCTCTTAAAGGTTACTTGTTATGCTTGTTTGTAATTTATATAACACCATACATTAGCATTATTATATTTTATAAAAATTAACATTTGGCAATTCTTAAAAGTGTTTGGTGCAATATATACTTGCTCAATTAATTGCAGACTTCAAAATTGATTCACACATTTTATATTGAATTTTATTTGAAAATAACATTGCAAATGATAAAATATTTTATTTAAAACATGATCACTTATCATTAAAATATATTATAATTATTTTATTTAAATCGTGTTGTTATTCAATGTAGTATTAATAGCAAATATATTTTGGCAACCTAGCCAATGGAGTTTTTAAAGTAACATTGTTTTTCAAAAATTAACGTATTTGAATAGATAAAAGGCCATTTAAAAGCAAAATGGTTGTAACGTTATTATTTTAACAATCTTTTGCATTTAAATTTAAAATTGGAAAGGTTGCAATTTAATGTATTTATAAGGACATACATCATTCTAACTTATTTGTTTTAAGTTTATAGCATATGTCACCAACAGCTGATTGGATATGTCATAAATGTAACATTTGTTATTTTGTAAGTATCTCAAATTCTGTTTACAAAAACTGAAAAATGATGAAATTTTTAGCGAAAGTTAAGTTTAATATTTGCTTACCTTGCTATAAACTAGAGTAAATATTAATGCAAGGTGTTACAGCGTATTAAAGTTCAGAATATTATTTTTTTAATGATATTGATTAATTTACCATGTACACTTTTCCAGAATTATGGTAATTTTTCGATACATTTGTTACAATATTGTCACAATAAAATATCAGAATTGCAGTGGAATTCTAATTTTCAACGTGTCATCTAAAATTTAATTGCATGGTTTTATTCCTTTGTTTAGTACTAAAATTAAAGATTCTGCTTATATTAGTTTGCAAGTTGCATGGATATTAAAGCGTGGTTATTATGTAACGAAAGATGATATGCATTTAAATGATAAATAACGTTAAAGATTTAATGGTATTAGAGTGCATTAAGATGGCTCATTTACAGAATAAACAGAAGATCAATACTAAAATAGCAACAATTTGACATATTACAATTTAGTGCTAAAAAGGCTTTAAGAGGAATTTAAAAAAATGTGTACGATCTAATATTGAAATGAAACATACGCATTATTCCTGGAAAAACGGCTGGTTGCCAAAGACAGCTAGTATTAAATAAATATAAGTCAAAGTGGTTTGTAGTGTATCTGTCGTACACGAAATAGAAAAAGGAAAGAGGTGAAGCTTTAAAAAGAAAGAAGAAAAAGTTACAAAACCTATACTTCCAAGACTTCTTCGTTGTATAGTCTACATAATATATTGCCATTTTAAACACCAATATTAATATTAATTTAAAATAAATTATAATATTATTACTGCTTATAAAATAGGATTATTTCTTGCTCGTCTTTTAAGTATAATTTATATAGGAAAAAAATGTCTTTCGCCAATTGATTTCATGTTTCATACCTGAAAAACATATAGCTATTTATTTATTTGTTCTGATTGAAAGCTTTATTATTTTAATAACTGCTATAAAAAATTTAACCCACTTTATTTGTCCCTAAAATTGGTAAAACTTTCTCTCGCTTGACTCTTTTGGTTTGATTTTAGATTTTTGTTTGTTGGTGTCATCGTAAATATTATTTTGACTTCTATAGGAAGGACACCATCTGGAAAATATTTTTAAAAAAACCCTGATATGAAATAACAGCAATTAACACTTGCATCTGATTCAAAATTGTTTAAAGTCAAAGAAAAGAAAACTGCTAACTTAGAGTATATTTAGTTAAGATTTATAGTAGATATATTTATAACAAACTAAAGTATTCATTTATAAGAACATGCAAAACTTCATAATATCGAGTTAGAAAAATATATCAATAAAGTTATTAAATTATCAAACTCTCTATATTAATTTTGGTTTTAGTATTTTAAGGAATAATTCTCTTTTGTACAGATGTCTCTTAGGAAAAGGCTCTTAGATTTCCATAATTTATTTCTTTTAAAAACTGTATTACTTTCTAGACATATTTCAGTTTTCTAAATTGGTTTTATATACTTTTATTTCATCGCTGTATTTTTGTGAAAAAGGAATTTGCAATAGATTTTTTTTTTACATTTTAGAGTTTCTAAACGTTGCGCGTTTAAGTATTTAAGTGTTTTCGGTCATGATCCAGAGTTTTATTGTTTTCTGTGTTTAGTAAGAAGTTAATCAGTTAATTTTATTAAGTATTGATTTCATGCTAGTGGCTCCGCCTGTTATAGATTTTGAACAATAAAGTTAGTTCAGAAACCTATTCTTTAATATTTCATTATCGGTTTAAGAGAAAGGAAGCATTTTTTGTAAGTATTTCTAAATAATATTTCTATTTTTAAAGCGTATAAAGAAATATTCAATTGTTTATTGAATTTTTTTTTTTGTTATTAGCGATAATAAAATTCCTAGATAAAAAGATCACATCCATTTCGTACTTCATATTCTTAAAACTATAACCTTACATTTCTAGACTTGAAAATTATTTAGGTGTAGTGGCTCTCATGTAACAAAAAAATGTATATTTGCTATCCAATATTAACTGCTTCAAAATCATGACAATACGCATTGATGTGTTATCAGCAAATTTTTTGAATAGCATTATGATTCAATTTTTATACAAAAAAATGGTGGCAATACATCAAATGATTGTATTAAAGTATTTATGCCCCATATATTCGCCTTTATAATGTGTCAATGAGGTGATGTATCATTAACAGACAAGGACATTTATAGAAAACGATGTAAGGAAATTTTAAATTTTACTCCAAATTATTCTTTTCTTCATCTTCGTCTGATTCCTTTCTTTTGTTACATTTTATTCGAAACTCAATTAATAAAATGATAATCTAAAATAATTTCATGCTAATAGAAATGAAAACAAAAACTATGTCTTGTAACTAATATCCAAAAAGGCAACGATGCAATATTAACTTTGGAAATGCTCGAATGAAATATTTAATGAGAAAATTACATAGGTTTAAACTTTGTTACAACAATCAAAAGTATTTTTACACATTTTGATTAAAATTATTTAAATATGTATATTAAAACTTACGAAGTATCATATGAAAAGGAAAGAGCTGATTCTTTTTTTTTTTAATTTTAAGATGGGGTAAAAATATATTCTATGAGATTATATTCTTCATAACTATAGAGTTGGAGCTTTAAAAATTCGATTTATTCTTAATTAACTAAAATACCGAAAAAAATTCTTTTAAAAATCTATTAGTCATAATGAAGTTTGACTATTTAATGATTTTGATTTTAACTTTATGATTAAAATGGTTCGTTAAACCCAACTATCAACCGTGAGGAACGCTGCATTCTAATCATTACGATTTTTATTCTATGCAATTTATAGACAGGTCAGCTAAGATCTTTATCAAGCTAAAAGGAAACGCACAAGAATAAATTAAGCATAAATGTCTGTAAGTTGGTTATATATTTGAGTGTCTACCAAATTGACACTCGAGAAATCATGTTCTTATTTTCATTTTCATTAAATAGTAAATTTATTGCAAAGTATATTATAAATGAGAAATAATATTTAGAGATTATAAAAAAGATTACGTAGAACAAACAACATTCAAATGCTTTTATGCAAAACAAAACAACATTTGGAATTTTTTTCAGGTGTTTAACATAACCAATTATTTTTAACTACAAACAGACATGTCTGTTAAGTAGAAAATATGAAATCGAAGCAAAAAAAGGAGAAATTTCGATGTATAATGACTGTCAAAGACAAATTTCAATTCAATAAACACTGTTTCATCGTGGAATTTCAAATTAGATATGCGCAACATGTTAACTAACTCCAAACTCAAAACGTGTACATGGGAATCCATACTGATAATTAATCAATATCTCTATGAATGGTTGAATTGGCGTAGAAAGTTGATACATGTGGTTAGATGCTGATTTCTGTCAATTTTTACTCCTTGATATGAAACTAATTCATTTTTCACTTTTTAAAAAAGTCTGTTACAATAAAAACTCAGTGGAAACACATTAGTTTCTTAGAGAAACAAGAAGATAAAAGCAGGGAGAGACAGAAAATATCATTTTTTTAACTAAATCTTTGCTCTGGAAACCTTGAAAAACAAGAAATACCCGAGAAGAAAACGAAAGGAAATAAAAATTCCCGTAGCCATGAAGAGCAAGATAAAAGAAAGAGGCAGAGGGTCGTTGTGCGCGTGCGCCCCTCGTCTGGGAATCGGAAGAGCGGGCGGATGTTTGGCACGGTGCCAGAGAGGGAGGCTATTTCCGGCGACCTTCTGGCAGTTTGCCAGCAAATCTCCGTTCCTTTGACCGTTAACGACGCCTTTGCTCTTCTTTCTACGACGATCAGGTGCAATGGCCAAGACCCGGCGCTCGATAAATCACCCGGCAGCCATCTTGGGGGAGTCACGTGACCGAGAAGCCGGCCACGTGCGCGCCTCTTGAAAGTCTTCTGTAAAAGGGGAGGCATCCCTTTCCACCCATTTCCTGATTGAACAAGAAAACACCGACTTGCAAATTCGTTTAAATTCTTCGGAATATCAACAGGCTTTTAGAACTCTAGAAATTAGTGATTCGGGGGAGGAATTCGATATTTCAATTATCTTTACTGTCATTTCTCTGGAATTACCTTTAGCTTAACCGGCATTTTCAAGCAAAGTTTTAATCCCTTTCTTAGCTCAACAGTCATGTCATTCTTTTGTGACCAGTGCCACAGCCAGAAAAGAGAGAAATAAAGTGTACCAAAATATTTATTTGGTAGCGCTGAGACAATTTTATGGGTTTGAAAAATGAGAAACAATTCAGTTTCTTTTTATTTATAATTCCAATTTAGAAAAACTATTTTTTGACTCAAGGGTTTAATATCATTTCGCATGAATAAACAAGGACAATGATAAGGATGTTACCCTTCAAGATACGGTAGACATGGCATGGCTTAGGCCGGGAAGTCATTCGGATATAACGATGAGCCGCCGCAAAGCACCCCCCACCAAGCTCGGAAGTGCAGGTTAATCAACTTAATTTTCATAAAACAATTCAAACGGTAAACAATTCAGATACGGTAAACATATATAAACTTAACATGACTGTTCAAAAGGGCAAAATGAGTGCTTAAAAATCCTTTTCTAAATGCGTTTTGATAATATAAGTGGCAACAATGGTAGTGAATTAGATCTAAAGTTGTGGTGTAGAAAAATACTTAAATGGGTGTTGTATGTATAGCTATGCTATTAAATATACTTTCATTTCTTTTAGGTTATAAAAAAGTATATTGATAAAAAGATCCATTGATTTTTATTGCATAACTATCAGAATGTGATTTACGCCACTAGAATTATTGTTTATTTCATAATGTGGCAGTTTGGCACATTTTGTTTTATTTTTAAATTTCATGAAAAAAAAATTAATATTTTTCTGAATTATATGCAGTTTTTTTCAATTTGAATTAAAAGTTTATATTTTTAGGGTTAATTCTAACTACATGGATTTTTATATGTAACTAATGGCAAGCAGCGAGAAAAATCAAGTGTAAAATGTTTATAACAAGAGAAAGACCCCAGTTTTGCAACAGATTCTGATATAAACAACTAGATAATATATATGTATTATCTAATATTCAATTTACACTTTATGTTAATTGGAATAAGAAGTGAGCTGTTACTGACTCGCCATTCTCGTATAGAGCTCCTAACACAAGACTCGCTTTCGTTTCTAAACGTGAGCAGTGCAGCTTTTCGACTCTTCCGGAAATTCGTGCTATGAGTAGAAGGGGAAAAAGTTAGTTTATTTGCACCGTGCCTTTGGTGAAGGAGAAAGCTGATTTACAGATTTCATTACAGAATACACAATTAACATCTGACGATTAATTTTTTTCTCAGATTCGGTAAGATTCAGTAATTAAATTCATTTCATCAATCTATTTTTTTTATTTGAAAAAACTGTCAAATCATTCAAATTTATTACATCATTTACATTTAACTGGATGTTATCTAAATTATTTTAATATAAAAAGTCAGTACTTCGAAAAAATTACAATTTATAACCCATGCCAATTTTTTTAATGAATTTTGTGCATATAAGCAAAATAATAATGAAAGAATTAAGTGAAAAATATGAAATTAAATGTTGTTCATTTATCAAAAGTAAGGATTCACAATCCGCGCTCTTGTATCTGCTATTGCTCCTTGATGCCACTTCAGACTGGTAACATAGGCATCTGAAAACATTGTCGCTAAATTACTACATCATCCAAATCCAAAAACAGTATACAATTATATAAAGATAAAAATGAAATCTGCTATGCGTATTTCAGTATATCGTGTCAAAATATAATTTCTTGAACTGCCAAGGACCACGTGCTTGTGCAAGTTAAATCATATTTTTATTCGTTTTAATTATTTCATTGCATTAGACACTTTAGTATTGCAAACGATCCAGAAATCTTTGTCTCGCATTGATTGTTTAAAAAAAAACATCACACTTCCTATTTATTTCATCTCATATCATCATGCGTTCATAATATTTTTCTAGCTTTTATTTGCTGTAGTCATTAACTTTTTTTTTTAATCAGAGCTTCGGCAAATGCAATTTTTTTTAGATGCTTGTGCAGATAATAAGATTTCACTTTTTCGTCTACTACGGATTTTTGTTCATGCCAAAAATCATGTTCTGACATTATAATAATAAACTCAAAACCCCGTTCTTAAAATCTATCATTTTGAGAATAATTAGTTAAATAGCTCAGTCTCAATAGCTAATCTTAAAAACTTAATTTTATCTTCAACTGTAGTTTTAATAAAAATTTTATATATTGCGTTCAATTTTAAAAGTTCCTGATAATTTAAAGTAGTGTGTACGTATTAATAAGTGTATGTGGCTTTTTTACAAATCCAAAATTTTTGTAATTGTTTTTATGTGATTCTGATTTTTTTCAAAAGGTTAATAGGATCATTATTAACCTTCAATATTCAAAAGTTAAGCAGAATAACATTAAATTATGAACTTAATAAAAATTAAGAACATTTTCATCTTTTTTTCCGCCATGTATTTTGAAAAATTTTTCTTAGAAAAAAATATTTTTACAGTATCATAAAATAAATAATAATAATAAAACTTTTCAGTAGTGCCAATTTCCTCGACAGTTTCAATATTTTTTTGTTTCTAATATGAAAGAATTTTTCAAAATTTATTTTACGTATATTTTGTATCATTTGGGGGGGGGGGTATTTATTCCGTCAAGTCAATTCTTACGTGTATTTGACATTGTTAAGAGTGCCGTATACACGCCACCTACAATTTTCAAACGTAATGTTATCCTATGGGAAAATATTGTCCCGTGTTTCGTTTGCTATTACGGTGTCTTGATTATGAAGTCATTCTGCCATCGCAAGAGGGAATAAAAACACAGGTTTCTCCCGAAGGAATTTTTTCTTCGTGCGTGTCAAAATATTTTTAAATATTTAATAAAAATTGAAAAATGTCAAGGGCGCCATTTAAATGATTTTTAAAAAAAATCTGTCGTAAATAAAATAAAACTAGCAACTGCAATACATTCGTTTTGGTACCTTCTCTCCGATACATATAATTTTTAAAAAAAAAGAAATTAGGAGAATGGGTAAAAACAGCATTTTATACTTAAACTTGGAAGAATAATTTGAACTCCCCCCTAAAGTTCCTTTAACTCCTCCCTTTCGCGGAGGAATACACACTAAACCCTCCTTTTACCACGTGATGGATTGTTACTTTTATTATCTGGTCTTCACCCCGTCTTCAAATTTCCCCCTAAGCATTTTCTTTCTGCTTTTCGTTTTTGTTTTGTTTACCATCACAGCTGTGGTCATCTGCCCCTTCACAATCTGCACTCGTTTCAGCGAATACTACCGTAACCCTGAAAACAAAATTAGTAAACTTTTGTAAAAGAATTTGAATTTTGCATATTTAGCAGCATTTCCGGACGGGCTAATTGGTAGTGATGGAATTTCAGAAGTAAAATGCACAGCAAATATTACTCCGGATGAAGTAATAAAAGTTTTTTAAAAAATTTATTTTGTAAAATAACAAAGATGAAAAACAGCCATTAATAAAAATCATAAATATTATTTTCAAGTGCAGGTCCAGCTGCATATAACACACACACACAAAAAAAATTTTCATTTTCAAAGTCGACGGCAGAAAACAGAAAAAATTATTCAGAAATCCAAAATTTTGGCAATGAAAAAATAATTAAGATTCTTTTAATTTGACTGTTTATTGCCAAAATTCATTGATCTCAGATATCTCGAATGAATGAAACTTCGGATCCTTTTGCGATTATACAGGATCAAAAGAAAAAAAACTAATGGAAAAAAAAGGAGATAGCACTAATGCTTTCATAGCTTTTTTTTCTCTGGATATTTTTATAACTGTACTTTTTTACATACAATTCATAAATCAATGTTATTTTGTCTGCATTCTTTTTTTGTAAAATTTTTATTTATTTGATCTTGTGTTTATGAGATTTTGTACATACATTTATCTTATTCATATATCTTGCAATAAATAATGGTTAATTTTATTATAAATTGAAAAATGAGATTGCTTTTATCAGAAAAAAAAACAATTAGCGGTAATAATTCATTTAAAGAAAGTAAGATTTAAGAAAATTTATATATATTTTTATTCTTTACTAATACTTGAATATTCTCAAGTTTCTGAATGGGTTTTCTTCAAAATCGTTGATATCTATAGTCATAAAAGAGTAAAAAATGTATATATGTGTATATATATTACAATAGTTAACTAAGCAATATCTTTATTAAAAAGTCGCCTTTGACGATCAGCTGGTTCAGTAGTAGAAAAGATATATAAAGCTTTACATATTTTATATAACTTGGTTTCTAAATAGCCTTTTTTGAAAAATATTTAGCTATCAAATCAGTTTTTGATAGCTATATAATTGTGTCATATTATTATGTAGGCCTTAAACAGTTCTGTTCATTATATTACTTATCTCTTACTAATTTTCTGTCAGAGTGCATAAAATTTACACGATAAATTAGAGTGGAGAGGGTAAATTGTAATTAATATAAACGTTTTTTCTTGAAATCAAGTACATCTTTTTTTAAAAAAAAATATGAAAATTGAAAGCAGAGTCGTTCAGTAATGAAATTGTATGTACATTGCAGAATAACTATTATCATGTCAGAACATATTTTGGGAATGAGGTTTTCCGGTGTCAACAAAAATCCGTCGGTGAAAAATAAACATTTTAAATTTTAGTATCCGCACGAGCATATCGAAAAATCAGCTTTGAATAATGCGTTGCCATAGCATTTACAAAAGCTCTAATTAAAAAAAAATAAATTAATGACTACAGCCAATAAAACCTAGAATAACGTTATTTTGAGAAAGTAATTATATGAAATGTAATGAATAGGAAGTGTGATATTTTTTAAAACAATAAAAGCGAGAAAAAGTTTTTTTGGATCGTTTGCAATACTAAAGGAACTCATTCAATGAAACCATTAAAATGAATAAAAATATAATTTAAATTGCACGAGCACGTGGTGCTGGGCCGGTCAAGAAATTATGTTCTGACACGATACATTGAAACATGCATAGCAGATTTCATTTAAATCTTTTGTAATTTTCATAACATCTTAAAGAATTATTCAACAGAAATTTCACAGATTTTTCGTGAAATTCAATTTTTAATTTTACTTTCAAAACATTTAAATGATGCAAATATAAATATTTTATATGACTTCAGTCTATAAATGTTCTTATAAAAAAATTATGAAGTTTACATTTTACACAGTCCTTTTGTCCTAAGGAAATCATATTCTGAAAAATACTCTTCATACTTCGAGTTTTAAACAAATAAACTTTCTGTCTTCTGCTATCAAATCTATTAGTTTTTACATATCAATATTTGAACAAACCGTATTTTTATAATCATAGGCCAATCACTGTCGAGAAATCCTGGTAGCGGTTTTTTTTTTTTTTTTTTTGAGACCGCTTATGAAATGGTCTAAAATCGTCAGTTTTTACAGAAGAACGATATTCAAATTTCATAAATTATTCAGTTTTAGTGAATGATTTAGTTGATTGGGAATTAAAAAAATTTCTTTAAAATATTGATGTCTCAAGAAAACTTTGGTTTCATTAAAAAGAGGGGTTTTTTTAATCTTTATCGTGATGCAAAAATCTATTTTGTGCTGTTATAGTTTCGGAAGTTATAGCGTTGTAAATTTTATAAATGTTTAAAATCTTGTTATTCTTTAATATAATGAACTATTGGATGTATAAGGCTCAATATTAGTAAAATTAATTATTATTAGATTAGAATATCTGTACAGCATATAAATAATACTAAATGAGAAAGTTTTTGTATTAGTTGAAGTTTAAACACTTTCGTTTTTCAAGTTCCTATTTCAGTTGAGAATATTGAAAATTAAAAGAGATGCATTGCACAAAATGCGGAATGGTATATGGTTTTTAGAAAAGTATTAAATGTTAAATGTCTCATGGAATTTGAAGTTAAATATACTCGTGTGAGTAAGCAATCAAGAACAAGTAAATTTTAGCAACCATAAATCTAAATTATAAAAATTAACTAAAACTAAGTTGGTCACTGCTTTTATGACAACGTTTTCTTATATGACAAAAAAAAAATTTTTTTTATTTGTAAGCATTTGTGTAACAATATAATTTACAACTATTTGTTTATCAATTCCTGGTGACATAGGAGTAATCATAATTTCTATTTCGTACGAAGCAATATTCCTACCATATTATTTAATTGAATCTCGCACAACTTTTTAAAAAACTTTAGTTACACACAAATAAACAAAATTGCTGACAAGCTTTCAGAAATGCGGAACAGTCTTGACTCATAATGAATGTTAGAGAGAGAAATCTTTGCAGTTATTTACTCTTTTTTTTTTCTTTTTCTTTGTGTTTAATGTTACTGACCATATTAACCTTATTTTATCGAAACAAATTCTTTAGAAATTAGATTCATTTTTTAAAAAAATGTATAACTTCTTTTTATTGTTTCCATATTATTTTTTAATTTATTAGTAAAAAAATATTAGACGAATTTTCAGTCTCAAATATTCCAGATTCTGATACAAAATATATCAACAAATCCTGGCTAAGCAGATGAATGGTTGTACTTTCAAAATCCAATAAATAATTAAAACAAAATAAATTTAGAAATAATCACACAATTAATGGTTTAAAAATTTTCAAAACCAGGAGACATTCAATCCAATATGTGCATTTTACAATTTAATTCATTATTTTTCCTTCCAATTTATGTAAATTGTATTAAGTTGGTTATATCCCACGTTTAGGAAAGCTGAGGAATAGAATTCATCCTAACGTTATTTCCAAATTAAATATATTTATCTTTTCTTTTTAATGTGGTACAAATGTGCCATTTAATTAAAATTTAGAATATTGTCTTTTTTGCGAAAATCAGGCAGAAATCTGGAGCATCCCTACTACACAGAAACACCAGGCAATGTTGCACAAGTTGAAAAATACAACTTAATTTTTTTTTCATTTCCTTTCTCATTTAAGACAATTCAATATATATTTTAAATAAATAATTTATTTAAAAAATTAAAAAAGGAACATTTTATTAAAATTCACTGTTAGTAATAAAACTATTGAGATAAAGGATTGAACCCATTCTTCAGAAATAAGTCCGATGTCTTACATTTTCATACAAGTAGATCTTGTCCATTCTCCTGGATTGAAAAATTAATAAACGTAATAAGTGTTAAAAATAAAGTCGTGTCAAATAAAATTCTATAAATAATTAAATTATTTAATTACTCCTTCTTAATTACAGGATTCTACGATATTAACAGAATTATGAAAATTAATTAAATGCCCCAAACTCGAAGTGTTTCAATAATTAATCAGTGATGAATTCTATGTTCTAGGTTTCCTTCTAACATTCCCGCTGCCCTCAGTACGATTTTCTGTGCAAGCAGAGAAAATCTAAAATATCTAGCTCAAAAAGTATCTTTTCCAAACAAGTTTGGATTGTGTGTGGGGGGTGATGTCCCCCAAAACGGCGTCAGTTTCCGAGAAGCATCTACAATGAGAAAGGGCAAGTTTTATTGGGGATGGGTCAAATGACCTTCTGAATGTAACACTTCCACACAGCAGTATCTCCTGGGGACCAGGAATTCTTTTCTGGTTGGGTGTTATTCGGCTTGTCAATCAAACCTTTTAAGCTTCTTTCGTTAGCGTAGTCACCGCCCTATCACCCCCACCGATAGGAGGCGCTTTCGTCGACATCGAGTTTTTTTTTCTGTATACGACACTCTTAAGGTACAAAATTTTTTCAGAATCTTTCTTTGGATATAAGCTTCACTCCCACTTATATCTTTAGTTTAAGCACTTTTCAGTATGAATTATTAATTTATTTTTATTATTTAGATGCAGTTAATATCATGTGAGAACATGATGCTGTTTTTGTTAGGAATTTTTGAATAATTGAAGGCAATGAGCAGTTGATGAATCTCGATATTGTGTAAGCAATGAGCATAGTATAAATTTCAATATTCATTAACATATTTTAATCGCATATATTTTCTGCCTGCTTTTACATGCATTTCAATATTATTACGTATGTTTCTCGGTTAGCAGATGCGTTTTCAACAGATTGGCGTAGAACTATGACATAATAAAGGTTGTTTCATTTCAAAGTCGATCAAGCTCCAAAATTTTGTTTGCCAGCTAGAAAAATTGAAAATGAAAGTTTTAAAAAAATTTCATTATATAGAGAGAGGGGTGGAAGATCGCATAGAGACCGATAAAGAAGTCTCGTGATTGTTTCAAACCGATTTAAACTGGTTAATGACTTAAATAATGAAGGCAAATAATGACTAAAAAATAATGTTCTCGCATGATAATTTGAAATTTGCGATCGCAAATTTCATTTTCTTTTTATTTACTTTTTTAATCACTGTTTATTTTAAATTAATTGAATTTCATTTCTTGTTTATATGAAATACTATTTAACTTTCCATCCTTTTTTAGATTATTTAATCTTCAATGGTTCCAATTGAAATATCGCAATTCATTTTTAGGACAGTATACTAACCCGATTTCATTCTATAAAGTTTTATTTCCTTCGATAAACTCTTTAAATTTTTTGCATGCTGTTATATTTTCTACAAACTGCTTTAATGCCATGCTTTCAAATGGAATATTTCTTTTTAATCCTTCTGTAATTGGTTCTTTGAGTGGAAACACGGTTGCAGTTACGGTAATTTTCTTTTCCTTTCGCAGGCGGAAGGTACAGCGTGTTTCCTTCTGGCGAGCTTCACATCCGAAACGTGACCCCAGATGATGGATCCATGAGTTACCGCTGCCAGACCAGCCACCGCCTCACTCATGAAATCATCGTCAGCGCAACCTCGGGCCGACTCATAGTAACAGGTGGGTGAAATCCCAGAATAACGCCTATCGTTGGATTGGCATTTCAAGGCATCTGAAGATCCTTGTCCAGTTGAATAAATACCGATTTTCTAGAATTCCTTCCACTCGTATGATGTCATAAAACGCTTGCAATCCAATCAGTGTTATTTCGAACTATTTTATTATTATTTATTTTATTATTTATTAGATATATTTTTAATACACAATTATGTTACAATGTAAGCTGATAATTACGCCTTATATTATTAATTTTTTAGAAGTTTTATTTTTCTTAATTATTCAGTGAATATGAATGTAGCGTTAGCCTTATAAGCCAGATAACATCTACGATACTGAAGTCGACTCTTGTATTATGGCCATGTCACTTGGCTACTGGCACTAGCGTCACAAGTTCGTATCGCGACCTTCACTCGCTACATTGGTGACTTTGACAACGCAAAGTCGTGGCGTCATCTACCCGCAGCAAAATCGTCATACCCTCTTGACGTAAGCAAGCAAACAAACAAAAATCGTCAGACTCACTTGACGAGCAAGCAGCAACTCACCATAACCATTGGCGAAATACAAAATCGTTCGCTTCTTCGCCGATTCACTGGTGGGGAGTACTGTAGCGTTAGCCTTATAAGCCAGATACCATCTACGATACGGAAGTCGACTTTTGCATTATGGTCATGTTACTCGGCTACTGACACTAGCGTCCAGGTTCATATCGCGATCTTCACTCCCTACATGAAGTTATAAACGGAAGAAAATTGCAGTGTCATGTATTTTGAACATTTTAGGTAAACGGACGGTATATATTTTCAGAAGTAAATAAAACATGAAATTAGTTATCGTTGGGATGTTGCTTTTTTTTTTTCTTTTACATGTTGCTTTTGAAAAAAAGTATTTTGATGTGAATATTAGAATTTATTTACAAAAACAGGAATGTTTTACAGAAAAATATTGTTACGGTTTTTAATTTTTCTTTATAACACTACATATGTAATAAATTTTAAAGTGTAACTAACTATTATTTAAGAATTATATTCAAAAATAAAATTTTGCAGCTTAATGTAAGAAATTATCTATGAAAATTGAAATTTTTTCAACATTCTTTTACATTAGACAATCATAAATCCAATTCTAGAGCATTCGACATCAAATCCGTCATTACATTCTGCATAACATAACAAGCTCTAATTATAAATTTCATTAATACATTTTGATTACTTTTTTAAATATGAGGATGCTCTTACAGTAGATTTACGAAAAATCTTGTTCTTCGAAAAAAGGCCTTTAAAGTTTTTAAATGCTTATAAATAATCTTCACTTACATGACAATAGTTTTCTATAACTTGGCTTCTAATTCACATACGAGACAAAATAACGATATAACTGGAAACAGAAATGTACTTGTTTTTTTTAAAAACTGCAACAAAAATAAAAATACAAATTTCTATCCAAATTCCTGCTATCAACCTATTCGGATTCCTTAAGTCAATGCGTTTTCGTGTTATCATGTGTACATGTATCTTAATAACGTGTTTAACAAGTTTATTATGTACATGTATATTTATAACATGTTTATCATGTACTATTAGTTGCATGTTTAACATGTTATTTATTTGTTATCAAACTTTTTACGATATTTTGAAATTCACAAAGATAGAAAATTTCGGTCACATTTAATGATATTATATAAAGAAAGTATCTATCGTGTTCCTCTAAAAACTTTTTCTTTCCATTTGAACTAGGAACATAAGCGATCAATACGTATTTTGTGTTTAAGTAAGAACGATAAAAAAACGACGCAACTTTTACGTGTTTATTAAAAAGAAGAAAAAGACTAATCGAAAAAGTATCAAATTGGGCGGAAATAAAGGTTTAAAAATAATGAAAAATTCTTAGTAGACGATCACCCTTTCACAATTCATCTCTTAGCAAGGTAAAATCGTTGAAAAGTTGTAGCCTTGAAATACTAAAACACTGTACTATACCACAGCAACACGAGGCGTTGACCTTCCATTGTGCGCAATAGAAGATCACGCCTACTTCAGAAATTTCATGTGACCACAATGGGGAAGTAGTAAATAATTGTCCCATTGAGACAACCATTTACCATTGTCCTTTTGGGGTCACGTAATGTTTACGAGGTAGGTGTGGCCTTCCATTGCGCGCAGTAGGAGGCCTCATGTGAACGCTGTTTAAGGAAACACTCATGTTTTTTTTCCCATGCACCTGCATCATTATGTGATTTATCTTCATCCCATACCCCCCGGGGGGACACCTCGAAATGAGGACGAGATACTTCTGGCATGGTGGTTGGATCCCGCCACCCTGGAGGTTACACTAATAGGTTATGGTAGTTTCCTCCCATCGATAAAGGAACGACTTCCTACGGAAAGGGTTGTACAGTGGCTGGTGATGGCCCTTAGGAGTCAACCACAGTTCCCACCTGTGTCGATGTTTCGGCGATCCAGTCATACATTTTTTTATGTTTTAAATCCTTCATGGCGGGTCGGTTATGACTTACCTTCATCACATACAAAGCTACTAAAAGAATTTACTAAAATTTGTCTCAATTTAAGCTTAAAATGCGCTTCTTTGAGGAAAACATAAATCATAAAAAAGATTTTATTAAATTTAAACATAGCCAGTGCCTTCAGTTAATAAAATGATCGCCACAAATGGCTTGTTGATAAATAAATATATTAACAATTCCACATATTTTAAATAGAGATAAAATGTTTAATCCCAGATATTTTTTTTTTCCTTATATTCTATCTAAACAGGCAAGTGATTTAAATTCTTTCTTCTTTTTTTTTAAGGCACGCCTACATTTTTCGTCTGTTTTTATTTAGCTTCCTTACTTTTATTTTCGAAATAAACTTGTCAGGATTCATTTTCCTTTTTTTCTTCCCAAACCCGTAAGCTAATTACGCACTCCGCAGATGTGATATCGACTGCGAAATGCTGCTTCTGAACTCTTAATCGAAAATAGTGTTCTTGACACGCAATTATGAGGGAAAACACGACAGGGTAATGGACTGTGAAGAAAGCACATGGACATCGCTACTTCCTCTCGGACAAGAATTTTTCCAACCTGCTTTAATACGGTGTTTTAACTTCAAATGCTTCCAGTTTCGATTTGGGGACGGCAAGAGGAAGGGGGGTAATTCATGTTTTTATTCGCTCATATACGAAGTACAGCAAGAGAATGTATTGTAATCATTAAAGAATTCGACCTAGAGATTTTTGGGAATCTGTCCAGGTTCAAGGGGAAGAAATTGGATTATGTCCAAGTATGCGTGACAATATAGACTAATCAACTTATGTTACAGCATAATATAATACAAACTAAACAAATATTATGTTACAGCACAACACAAACTAATCAACATGTTACCTTATAGCATGATATAATACAAACTAATCAAATATTATGTTACAGCATAGCAT
Source organism: Argiope argentata (assembly GCA_026289955.1). Lineage (NCBI taxonomy): Eukaryota > Metazoa > Arthropoda > Arachnida > Araneae > Araneidae > Argiope > Argiope argentata. The sequence goes on along the minus strand of JAOUZG010001441.1, from coordinate 457,681 downwards.
AAACTAATAAACATATTATGTTATGGCATGATATAATACAAACAAAAAGCACATTTTTTGGCATCCTATTTGTTTGTCTGCCCTTCAGCCCATTGTTCTATTAGTCTTAACAGAGATAACTGAAAAATACTTAAAGCTTGACTGATGAAATTCGTTATTTGGCTTTCACACCATATTCATAGCTTTTTATCAAATTTGAGTGACATTCATTCGGAGGAAGTCTGCCTGTCTTTTTGTCCGATTATGAATTGATATACTAACTACAAAACTAAGATCCAGATATTATCTCTTTTCGACGAGTCTACCTTGCTGAGAAGCAGAAGAAGCATTTTCAGAATTCTTCGTAATTCTTTGACCATGATACCGGGATTTCTATCAATATATATATATATATATATATATATATATATATATATATATAATATCAAAGTCATTCTAAAATATTCTCTTATTTCGTGATCTCATTCCCCCTTTTCTATTTAATTAAATCAAATAAAGCTTTGTAAAAATACTGCATTATCAATTCGTTCCGAATGATTGCTGATATAAACAGATTATTATAAAGGGTCTCTGTGTTTTTCATGTCTAGGACAACACGTGTGAGAATTCCAGACAGAATCTACACGTATCATATTTGTGATAATATTATGGTATATAAGAACAGGGTTAAATGATTTCTTTCTTTTTTTGTATTTCTTACTTCCTTCTGCTTTTGTTCCGCTCTACTTGGACATAATGCGTGATTCTCGAGATGGAATAAAACAACCAACGGTCATTACTCTACCTTCTGATTCATACACAAGAAAATCACACACACACACTCACTCACAGACACACACAAGAGTATCGTGACGTTCCTGATCATAGTATTTTAACTGAAAATTGGGAATTGATTACTTATATTGTTGATTGCTTCAATTTTCAAAAAAGCTTTCAGAATAAATAAGTCTATATAACATCATTCTGTGTGATCGAAATTATATACCGTTGTTAAGCTCAAAATATTATAAAGGAGAAGAATTTTGACAAAGAATTTTCTGTAAAAAAGTGTATTATCTAATTCTAAAAATAAATATATTTCATATATTCATTATAGCTTAATGTTTAAGCCCCTTATAGTAAGTAAAAAAATGCTCTAAAGTATTATGAATTAGTATCTCTTTTCGACTATATTATTGAAGTCTGCGTATAATCCAAGGTCAACTTATTGTTAAATGTAAACATCTCCTCTTTTTATCCTCCCTATCATCCCTATTTTGATTAAATAAACGCATTCTGAAGCATGCGCAAAAGCGGAATGAATTTTAGAATCCAAGAATGAACAGTTAATATCAGTAAGGGGAAAAGACTGGCAGGTGGGAAAAAGGAAGAAAAATAAATTAATTGCAGACAACAATGAATTTCTGCAACGCACACCTCTTGTTTTGCAGTAATATTTTCCTAATAAAGAATATTTCAAATAAATGTCTGAATTTTAAAGGAATCTCTTTAAAGAATTGTACCACAATGATCCATAAAACTTTACTGAAAGACGGTGCAATCAAGGTTATAATTATATGGTAAAAACTCGCTAATCTTCTTAATGTAAAAGAAAAATGCACAAATTTTTTCGATTAGAGGAAAAATTGCATAAGTCATTTATCGATGCATATCAAAGTTAATAAATATTACATAGTTTAAAGATCTTAATATGCTTTTATGAAACACTTAATGTTTATAAGATAAACATTTTTGTTCAGCACCTAAGCGTATCAATTTCCTTGCAGATTCGAGTGGTACAGTTCCTCCCCGCGTGACAGACAGCAGGACTGCCTTGTCAGCAGTTCAAGGTGATGTGGTGGAATTGCCGTGTGCAGCTCAGGGGTTTCCCGTGCCTAGGTACAGGTATGTATAAACGCCATTCATTTCTCCACTACATTTGTTAAATAGGCATTGTGCAACAGTGCTTATTTATTTTATCTAAAGAAATGGAACAAATGATTAAAAAATGATCAAATAATAAACATTAATTTTGGTGAAGGTATAACTAGGAATGTACGCTTTAATCATCGTGTTAAGAACAAAAACGAATCGCTTGAATTAAATAATTGTTTTAAAAAGATGTTGTAAAAAGGTTAAATTTAACCTTTTCCACTTGAATATCTCCTCTCAAGAACCATTCAAAATGATACATAAGCAAGATAATACAGATTAGTTTTTCAGAGCAATTCAACATAAAACTATTATAAATGAAAAATAAATTTGTAAAAATTATTGCTATTCTATTATTGATTAGTTTTGTTAAATGTATAATTTCTAATATAGTAACTATAATTTGGGAAAAAGATTTTCAATAATCAGCAATTCCTTTTTATTTCCAATATTGAATTGATTACACAATTTGACTCAAATCTTTCTGGAATCCTTATTTCCGGAGTTGTCATGAAGTTCATATTGATGAATGAAGTGCGTTTCTCTGTCCATAATATTTGTCATTCATATTTTTTTAATTTTTCAATATACAAAATAATAATTTGTGAAAAATTCATAGTATCTTTTAATTGGTCTCTGCTCAATAGTGAAACTAGAAATCTAATTGATATGCTGAAATCTCAAATGACATTTTATCAAAATAAGTAAATAAAATAAAATAAATTACGCGCAATTTTGATATATTTTTATTCAATGCTTAATACGGTTTTGTTCTTATTTTTTGACCTTGAAAACTTTCGAACAAATTAAAATTTGATAGCAAACAAACAAACAAACAACAACAAAAACCTTGAGACCTATAACTCCTATAATATTGTCTTACATATCAATCAATGTATTACGAACCCTTTTGAGAAAGTCGCATTTTTGCAAGCTATTACCTTTAGATTCTTGTTACGGTTATGAACCACTACTTGTTCAATAGACTACTGAATTTGAATACATATATATTCTGGATGAGATATTGAATCGTGTTAAAAAAATCAGAAAACTAATACACCAGATGCAAACAACAAATACTTAGTATCAGAGCCCAACTTAGCCAAGTTGGGGCCCGGGGTAAAATCTTCTTTGGGGCCCCTTCTGCTTTACTACTTTAGTAATTAAGAACATTCATTAAAAAAGGAATTGTAAAATGAAATTTATATTCGATTTGAGGGCCCGCACTTAAATAGGGGCTCGTGGCAATTGCCCCATATGTCACTGCCTTAGTCAGACCCTGTTTAGCATTTTTCAAAAAGTAAAATAATCTAACTTATTTCAATAATCTGAAATAATTTCAAGATATCTTCAACGGATCACATATCAAGCCACTAGAAGTTAAATAAAGACAATTTCTGATTGTTTTTTATATATATCGATTGCCTTAAATTATTATTAAAAAGATTTAAAAAAAAATGAGCCTGAAAAATTTTAATGGCGGGAAGTTTTGGTGCCCCCTTTTTTTAAGGATAATAGAGTTGATATTTAGGCGCTGTATCCAACAATTGTTAAATAAAAATAGGGTTTTTTATTGTCTTGTGGATAAAGCTTTATAAGGCAGATGGCATCAACGATAGAAGAGCAATTGCTTTTGTATTGTGGTCATGTTACTAGGTCATGTTACTAGGTTAGGAGTTCGGGCCTAAGGCAATCTAAATTCAACTTAATGGTGACCCGGATGCAATCCACACGCTTCCCTAGTTGCACACAAATATTGTACAATATTGGAGAATATTGTTTAATATTGTAGAATATTGTTTAATATCATATAATATCGCACAATATTGCTCAATATTATACGACAGGATGTGCTATCTGGGTTAAGATCAGTATAAGTATCTTCATAAGTATCTTCTCACAGCTGTTGTGGCGCCCTCCATCAGCAGCAAAAGTCGCGAGGCGCGTTAAATACAACAGTCCAACATCACTAACAACTCACAATCACACTCACCATAAGCTTGGCGCAATTGTATCGTTCGTCTAACCACCAACTCACTGGTGGGAGAGTATGTGGTGAAAGCTTTATAAGCTAGATAACATTTACGATAGAAGAGCAATTGCTTTTGTATTGTGGTCATATTACTTGACTATAAACCCTCAGATTGCGAGTTCCGGCCAAAGGCAATCCACATTTGCCTTAGGCTGTTAGTTTAGATATTGTTATCGTAACTGATGAATTAGAAATCAAAATTATATATTAAAAGTAATCCGAACATTGTTAACATGAGGAAAATAAACCCAAGTATGATACTAATCACTCGAAACTCTCCACATTTGCTTTTGGAATTCGTCACATCAACTTAATTCAGCAATTTGCCCAATTTCTAATAACTTTGGTATATCATTTAGGCCAATGATGGTCCATTATCAGATTTTTAGTCCTTGCAGCATTTCAGATTTCCCCCTCTAGTTCCCCCTCTTATATTCTGAACCTTGTTTCGAAAACTGTTGAAAAATCAAAAATCTCTACCAAAAACTTTGTTCTGATTAGGATCTCAAAACACTGTAAAATCACAGGGAATGAAAAGGCAATTTATACTACAGAATAAAGTTCAACATCGGAAATTATCATTTCCGATTACATCTAAATATTTTTGGCTTTCATTAGATCGAACTCAAATGAATGAAAATAAATCAAACGAACAGCGTAAATCAATCAATCAATCAATCAGACATCAGCTTGAAAGGTTGGAATTTTAAAAGCTGGTTTGTGTACAAATTGCATATTCCTTCAATTCGTCATAAAATTCAGTTATTAATGTTATTGACAGCATCTTCAGAAATATTTTCAAAGAAAAAAGATAATAATTGCAATTGGTGATAATTAAAAAATAAACATTTCTAAATTTTACTTTGATTATTTGAATACAATTGAAATTGAAAAAATTCTGGAGATTACTAATTTTTTTAATATGTAATTTTCAAATAACATAAAATATTTCCTAATGCATTTATATCTCCTTCTAGCACAAGGTATTTTATATTACCACAATTTTATTCAGACCTTGAAATTTGTTTTAATTTAAAATATTCCTTTAAAAAAATAACACTAAGTTTCGAAATTTGTTAACTTTTTAATGATGCTTTTTATTATGGTTATTTATATTCTGAAACAGTTAAAATAATCATTAAAAATGTTTACTCAAGAACAAATATAATGAATTTTCATCCATTGTAAATATAACATTTTAACCAATTCTTTGAATTTTGAAATTGGGTGAATAGATATATATATAGTTTTTGTATCTGTAAATCCAAGAAATTGGATTTTTTAGTTCAATTTTATATAGCTGTTTAAGACAATCATAACCAAATATTTGTGTTACTGTTACTTAATAGATTAAGACTATATAATTCATTCATCTGTTTGAAAAAGAATCAAGAGCAAATGTATAAAATAAGAATCAATCGTGCAATTTTTAGGATTGACTTTGTATGATTTGTTAATATTTGTTAATTTCATTCTGTAGCTGGTATAAATATGCTGGAAGGAATAACTCGCAACTTCTTCCTGTGTATCATGATCCCAGAATGACCCAGCTGAGTGGCTCTTTGATAATTCGGCAAGTGAATTTGGAGGATGGTGGGAAGTATGTCTGTCTGATTAGTAACAGTGCTGGAGAAGAACGCACAGAAATGCTTTTAATTGTTACAGGTAGGCCAATTTTTCATTCTTCACAATACATTATACTTTTTATATTCATTTATTCTCAGCTATCTATTAATTTTTAAGCTGCAAGCTTACAATTTATTATTCATGTTTTAATGATGGTTCTTAGAGACAGGTTTAAATCTTAAACTGCTTCTGAATACATATATCAGAATTGTGGGTTCTATTATTATTCTAGATATTCATTAATTCAATGAATAGATTCCACAAAGTATTTAAATAGTATCTAACAGCAACTTGTTGCTTGCTATATAGCCATACTCATAGCATTGAAATGTAATAAATTGACCTTGATCAAAATTCAGCTAGAATATTCTAATTTCTTAGAATATGGCAAACTGTAAAGATAACATGAAAAAGAAATCTATAATAATAATTTCTAATATGTTTTATTAGAGTTTTTTTTGTGTATATTTTTTGTGGTGTGTAATATTGCCATGATTTTTTTTAAAATGTTCTGTTATTTTTATTAAATTACTGTTTTTTTAATGACCCGAAGATGAGTACCTTCCATCATCTTCTGGGTCATGAAATAATAGAAAATGAATCATATATTATTTTGCTTAGGAATTCATTGTTTAAACTTTTAAGTAGTGATTCATTCTGTTCTAAAATTTTCTGATCAATGCCTTTAAAGAAGTGTGCATGTGTATGTAAGAGAGAGAGATAAATAAGGGGGGGGGGGAGAGACCATTCTTTTTGATTTGAAAAAAGAATATTTCATATTTTATGCAAGTCGTAGATTATGTCTGGTTTTTCTTTTAACATGAGAATAAATATAAACTGCCTTTGTTGATGTTGAATATAAATAAAGAAAAACACAGAAGAAAAAAATAACAGCTGAAGTATGTGATGCATCAGCATAATATGTGCTAAAATATACTGTATTGAAGTGAAAAGAAATCCAGATTACTTTGATAATATCTATTAACTTATTTGTCATGAAATTTTGTGCTTGCATCCCTTTAGCATGTCAGGTATAGTTCTGGTAGTACTGTCTCAGAAATAATAATTATCCATTCTTAGCAAAGTCTTTGCGTTTTCCAAAAATGGACATTAGGTGGTGTAAAATAAATAGAATGGGTTGGAATAGAAATTTAGCACTGAATAAAATTTATCATACTAGTAATGTTTTTTTTAAGTGATTCTTAAGGTGTTGAATCTTTATTTATAAGTGAAAACATACAACGAGAATAATAAAAATTCATAATAATGAAGAACACAGTATTCTACTACTACTATTATATTCATGTTTGAGATGTTGTCATCACATTGAATTTTTTTTTCAGAATTATTTGGAGATCTTTTTCAAATACATTAAAGAATTTAAATAACATAAATATATTATACATCTATGAATATTTTATCTCTCCTTCAAAAGTTCTATTTCAAAATGCTGTATGCTGTAATTTGCATTGCAAAAACATGAAAAAAAAAGGGCTTTTTGGATATAATATCTATGAAAGAAATGAGAATTGTTATGCATATTTTAGTGTATACTCTATTTAAGGATATTATAATGAGAATTCCTTCATTTGGGAAAATCTTTGTTTAAAAATACTATATTTCAATTTTTTTAAAAAATGATCAAATGAAGTTAATTATAATTATTCATGATAAATAATAATAAAAAAAATTTGTTGATATAATTGTTTGTGTAAATTCTCTGTGATTATTAGGGCTTCAATTTATTTTTAGTGAAAATAATTTTTATCACATATAATTAAAATGTTGTGATTTTATTTTTATAATTACAATCAATTTTCTCAGTACCATGTGCTAGTTTGTTATAAGTTATTACAAGAAAGTGATATTTTTTCTCATAGCTTTCCATTTCTATTGCATTTTTTAAACAGAAAAAGCAATGAACAGAAATCTGTTAAAATTCTATAAGAACATAAATAAATAAGTAAATAAAGGATTATAAAAAAGCTCTAAGTAAATGTTTCCATTACCATAGCATTTCAGCAATCTTTTGAGCATGATAGATTTGTCTTGTACAATTTGTTACCATGTCAGAAGTTAAGACAGATCTGTACAATGAATTGGAGTTTATCTAATTTACATTTAATATACAGATCTCCACTTAATATGAGCTTCTTCTTATAAAATTTGAAATGTCTGTTTTTATTTTCAAAGGTTACTATCCCATCTCATAAATATCCATAAAAAATATTGATTTTCAAAATTTTTTGACAAAATATATTATATAATTTGCTTATAAATTTTTTATTCACATGTAGATGAAAAATTGCACCAACTACTAAGCAAATTATTGTATAATTTTTTCTTCTTACACATCCACAGAATCAATAATTTATTATTGTTTTCAAAAATAAGTGTCTATCCAAAATGTAGAACTAATCTACTTTTTTCGGTTATAGATTATAATTTAATTTTTCCATCAATAAATTTTTTGTGATAGTTAATATGATTAAACTATATAAATTTTTTCTTTCCCATTTTAAAATTTTTCAAAGTACAATCTATACCTACAAATCCTAGCTAAATTCTTGAAAATAAAATAATGCTTCTGCATAAAACAATGACAAAACATATTTGAAATTCAAAAGCAAACATCAATATATGTTAGATCTTTAAAATTATAAATGCAGAAGCTAGGTAACCAAAATGTTTATTAAAAATTGAAATTATTTTTTCAAAATCTGAGCTGTTATGAAATTTAACAGAATACAGCCACTATGCCTCATTGAAAAATATGAAGTGATTATTAGAATATTATTAGATACTTTGATTAAAATGATTATCATCTAATATTTATAAAAATTAAATATTTTCATTTATGAATTTTATTATTATTATTTTTCACTTAGCTCATCTCACTGCCCATATCCAGCCCCAACAGCAAACAATCGATGTTGGTCGACCTGCAAAATTTAATTGTTCTTTTGCTGGACATCCAGTGAATGGCATTTCTTGGTTTAAAGATGGGAATCCTTTGTTTGAAGATGGTGTTAGAATCAAATTGTCATCCAGAATTTTGCTGACCATCATTTCAGTACAGAGGGAAGACAGCGGCATGTATCAGTGTTTTGTTTTCAATGACGTCGAGTCTGCTCAGGGAACTGCTCAGCTTTTGTTAGGAGGTGAGATATCTTGTGTTGCTGCTAGTTGTGTTTTTGCATCAAGTTGATTTTTTCCCCATATGTGTATGAAGAAAAAAAATTGCAGGAACACTCTGAATTTTTCTTTCATTTCTTGATGTGACACAGTTTTGTAATTTTATAGAGTTGTGTATCTTGTGTATTCTGAGTAACAATACACTATTTTAACATTTCAGAACTTAATTATCAATTAATGAATTAATTTAATTAAATTCTGATGTTATATGAATGGGGTTACCTTTTAGAGAAACTAAAGAAAAATATATCTCAATTTTCAATTGCATTTTTAGTAATAAACTTTAAATTAAAGATTTAAAAGTAGAAAATAATACAGTAAATTATAAATTAGTATAACAATAGAATTTAACAAGTGTAATTTGTTGAATTCTCATGTGTTTCGATTATGTTTATTTAGTTAATAAATGATTACAACAAACATTTGCTTCAATAATTTTGTGTGAAAATGTGATTACAGAATAAAATGAAGGGATAATGAATAAATATATATCCAAATAATTATTAAAATAAAGGTAACCTAAATTAATCATGAATATGTTAAGAATGTTTGAAATGTAAAACTCAGTTAACTAATTTATTAAAAGATAGTCCTCAGTATATACACGCACTACCTATGAATTTTAGGCGTCTAAATCTGTCATTATATGAATCTTAATTATCAGTAAATCAATTAACTGAATTTTGTTTTCATTCAAGTGGCACTGTGTGGTAAAAATTGAGAAAGCATATGATTTAAAGGTTCTATTAATAGTGAATCATAAAATGTATTAAAGATTATGAAATAGAAAAAATATGAATTAAAAAAGTTTTTAGAATTATATTAATGTAGTTCATTATAGAAAATGATTTTATTGTAAAAATACTGGGAATCTAACCCGAAAGCGAAAAGCAGGAAACACTTAAGAAAGAAAGAAAATAAGGATATTAAACCATGATGAATATTCTAAAATATTTTAAAATGAAAATATCTTATAAATGCTGTGAAAATTCTAATTTGTTTTTAAGCATTATTCCTTAAAAGCGTATGTTTCTAGCTTTTACGGTTTTTGTTTTGACCTGCAAAGTTTTAATTTTAAAAAATAGTTTCTGCAGAGTTTTCTTTTGCTACTTTACTGTTTTACTGTCTGCTTTTACTTTAAATTTAGCTTTTTGCTTGGAGTTTAGTATGCTAGCTTTTATTTCTTATAAAGTTAATGAGGCTACCAGATTTCTGAAAATCAATATTTCTTTCCAGATGCAGCACCAGTTTTTCATTATGTGTTTACAGAAGAAACTCTGCAGCCGGGACCATTTGTATCCTTAAAATGCGTGGCATCTGGAAACCCTCTGCCACAAATCACGTGGACTCTTGACGGTTCTTTGTTACCCGAAGACCAGCGGTTTCGTGTGGGGGACTATATTACAATGCAGGGCCGCGTTGTAAGTTATGTAAATATTACTTCTGTTCGCGTGGAGGACGGTGGTGAGTATGAGTGTCATGCGAGGAGCTCGGTGGGTATTGTGAGTCATGCAGCTCGGCTCAACGTCTATGGATTGCCCTACATCCGTCCAATGAAGGACGTGTCGGCGGTTGCAGGAGAGAGCCTCATGCTTCGCTGTCACGTTGCAGGATATCCAATCGACACAATCACCTGGCATCGAGGTGAGATTCTACTTTCCCTCTACTTTACACCAAAATGTAAAATGAAATGAATAATACGTGCTTATATTGTGTGGCAATGATTTGTCTTTGCTTTTGTCTTCCATTTGTTATCTGTATTTCACTGAAAAAGTCTTGCAAAAGTCTTCCATTTGTTATCTGTATTTCACTGAAATAATTGTTAGAATTATTAATATTACTTTATTGTTTAAAAATTTAGCATAATGTTGATGGATATAATTTATGTGGCAGAAAAAATTTATGAATGCTGATGCTGTTATTTAAGAATATTTTTTTTACTGGTAATAAGCCTAATTGTATGAAAAACAGAAGCATATGGTAATGGGATCAGGAATAAATCCCATAACTCAAAAAAATAAAAATAAAAGATGTTGACCTGGAAATGTGACTAGAGAAAACTAACAAATATTGTTGTTTTAGGAAGTTATTGCCGTTATTAAAAATAGTTTTATATTTATTTTTTCTTTTTTTAAAAAAAATCTAAGATATCTATTTTAAAGGCTTTTCCATTAATCGAGCGCAAACGAAAAATCGCCAAAAAAAAATTGGCGAAATTCTTTTTTATTTAGCTATTTTTCGCTTCCCGGTTAACGGAAAAGTACCTTATTTTAATCCGTTTTCTATTTTGTAATACTGCAATTATTATAAAAGCTGCTGCTGCTATTTAAGAATGGGTTTTTTTTACTTGTAATAAGCCTAATTTTATGAAAAGCAGAAGCATATGGTAATGGGATCAGGAATAAATCCCATATCTCAAAAAAATAAAACTAAAAGATGTTGACGTGGAAATGTGACTAGAGAAAACTAGCAAATATTGTTAAGTTTTAGGAAGTTATTGCCAATATTAAAAATAGTTATATATTTATTTTTTCTTTTTAAAAAATCTAAGATATCTATTTTAAAGGCTTTTCCGTTAATCGAGTGCAAACGAAAAATCGCCCCCCAAAAAAATTGGCTATATTATTTATTATTTAGCGAATTTTCGCTTGCCCGGCTAACGGAAAAGTACCTTATTTTAATCCATTTTCTATTTCGTAATACTACAAGTATTTTCATTTTTATGTCGTATTTTTACAATTGTCTTAAAAAGCAACTTTATTTCATCAAAATAAAATTATGGGTTTTTTTTCTATTTAACTTCTTTCAAACAATGAATGAAAATATAAATTATCAGAAATATAGTTTGTATTGGAAAACAAGTACAAATTATTTATAATTAGCAGTATGTGGCCTTGCATTGCTATGGGCCAGTCTAGTGAAACGGAAAACGAATAATAGGAATGAAACATGTTTTTAATATGTTTAATTTCACAATATTTATGGGTATATGCTTCATTTTTTGTTGCCCCATTATTTGTGCAGAAATAGTGATTTTTCTGATTTACCGACTCTAGAATACTCAATATATAATTTAACACTTTCGAACTAACTCATGCCTAGTTATAAATCACATAATTCTAAATATTTGCCACTGAGCTTCGTTGTTAGTTATTGGAAATGCTTGTCGAATTGAGAATTACAGTGTCTTGAATTGAAACGGCATCTCCATTGGATCATAGAAATTCTGGAGCTTGGGCCGGTTGGTATTTCATAACATACTTTTCCTAACATGATTCGTTCGCTGATTTTCAATTGCAATAAATGCGGTGGCATCCCTGGAATATCGAGTGAATTCAAAAAATTTGGTGAATAATTAGCTACTACTTCTACAATAATGTCGATGGACTTCTATGTGACTGTCTCACCTTAAATGTTAACATGAATAACATTGTTAATTTTCTAGTTGCCTTTGCCTTAGAACGCATAAAATAAACTTATTCAATCAGCCGGTACAGATTCTTATAGTTGGTTTGGATATTAGGAAATACTTTTTTAAACCAATTGTTCTTTTCACATTACCTTAATTACTAAATTGTAGAAGCTATGGGGCGATAAAATTTGTCTTGGAAACAGGTCAAGCGTTACCTTTCCGTTCTCAGTTTTCGATAATCGATGTGTGACTATTTCAGCTGACCGGCCATTTTGCAGCTGAACATGCATGTTTGCAGTTAATTTCAACCTCTTTACCTGCGTTCCAAAGTAGAATACACACATTTATTTTGTTTACTGGTGTCGATTGGGAAATCGCTGGTAATATTTGTCTGAAATCTCCTTCAAGCAATATTAATGAGTTCCCAAGTGACCTGATATTACTATGCAAATCTTGCAATGATCGAGGAAGAGCTTCGGGCTAATTTTTATGCCTCATTAGGTACTATCCAAAACAATAAGTTTGCATTTCTGCAATATTTTTTCATATTCCGGATACTTTGGAATTTTTGCAGTAAGTATTTCAACGAATTAATGCATGTTCAGTGGCAATATCAAAGCAGAATGAGTGATTCTCCCATTTATTAGGAATATTGAAGCTATTCCGGGCGGTGGAAGAGTACATCATATTGGTTTTGAATTACTGCCAGAATCAATCTGATTAGGGAATACTTTATCATTTTTTGGTAACACATTGTACATTAATAAAGGAATTTCAATTGTTGCAATAATATTCAAATTACATTTATTGTTTTATAAAATATTTATTTACTTAATTCGATCTTCCTCCCGTTGTTGAAAGCCTTTTTCTTCCAATGTTAATTGAGAAATTTAATTTATTTTCTGGTCATTTTACATAACAACTGATAAAGTGAACTTACTAAACTACATCGGACAACATGCAGTTAGAATACAAATTGCTTAGGCTGTCACATTTTTATCGGCATTATGAAATCAATGACATTATATGTCATTGATTTCATTAAGGAGCATACTTCAACGAGCATAACAGATGTAAAGGGATTAAACATAATATCTATTCTAATTTGATGCTTAAAAATACTTTGTTGAAGGTACTGTGGTGAAAGTTTTATAAAACATCTAACATCCTCCGGACAGGAGTGTCACTTTTGTCTTGTGGATATGTTACTCGGCTACAAACCCTAAGGTTGCGAGTTCGGGCTACAGCAATCTAACCATTCAACCAAAATGGTGGTACCCGCTACCTTAAATAAGCAGCTTTCTACAGCTGTTATAACACCTCTACTGACAGCAAAACTCGTCAGGCGCAATAAATACAACAACCAATGGCATCAACTATCACCATCATCAGCATCAATAACTCACTCACGCTGCAGTATCGTTCGTCTCACCACCGACTCATTGGTGGGAGAGTGTGTGGTGAAAGGTTTAAAAAACACCTAGCATCAACCGTACACAATTATTTTTGTACAGTGGCTATGTTACTCAGCTACAAAACTTGACGTTGGGAGTTCGGTCCTTAACCTACACAATCTGCACAGAACAATGAACATCATGTTAATCACAAAGAGATTTAATTGAAATTAGACCCAAATGCTCTTCTAGCCAAACCAGAGGGTGGTCATAAATTATTTCTAGATAGAATTCAGCCAGTTCTTCAACTGGAAGCTTGATTTGAATTGTAGATTGTGTGAGTGTAGATTGTAGATTCATAATCAAATGAATTTCTGAGATTCGCTTTTTAGAGTATTAATTGTATTTTGTGAATAAAAAGGGAACTGAATGTTAAATTTGTAACTTTTTTTCTGAATCTAGGAAGCAGTAGGTTGCCCATCAATCGTAGACAAGAGGTGTTCCCAAACGGAACACTTATCATACAAGACGTTCAGAGAGGAGTGGATGATGGGACCTACAAGTGTAAAGCCTGGAATAAGCAAGGGCAAAATGCTTTTGGTACTGTGCGTGTGCATGTTATGGGTAAGAGAACAACTTTTGAATTTGCTCACATTCCACTTCTTATAAAATAAGCTGAGCATAATTTTACATTTCCATTGATTTTTATCTATTCAAAAACAAAATTGTGAGATACAAAATTTTTTGAAGCTTCATGCAACTCTTTTTCAATGAAAGTTATACAGTTCTATTTCATCAGAGTTGGACGAAGTTCTGGAGGGGCCATTGAGCTATATAAATGCCAGGATGTCCCTTTTCTATTCCAAACTTCCAAAATCAAATTTAACTTTTTTTCAAACTCATTTTCATATTTTCAAAAGTAAAATTTAAAATCCAGTCTTGATAGATTACTCTTGGGATAAAGCGATAAAAGGTCTGATTTTAAAAGTTTGAAAATTATTAATAGACGAATTGAATTCTCAGGTTATGTTATTTTTCCAGGTCTTCAATTTTTTTTAACTTCCTTTAAATTTGAAAATTTATAAAAAGAACCATTAGAGACTACAGTTTAAGTACACTAAATTGATATATATATATTTTAACAAACTCTTTGCCTCTTAAGGCCGGCTATGCTTGAAATAATTGGATGTACTCCACATCGAATGTTCTTGAATCGTGAATTTTATCTGACCTGTGACTTTTTATACAAGCATTTTCCAAATACGTCATCTTCACTTGTCGATTTGAAGGAAGTGTCCTGGAGTGCTTGAACTCTAGGTTGTCAACTTCCGGATATAATAGTTGAAAAAAGAAGAGCCATGGGAAGGAGATTGCTTCCTTCGCTTGAGGACTAAGTTCAAGACCTTCAGGTACGGTTAAAAGAAGTTCATGAGTTTACTCCAAAACGCATGAATATAACGGTGGAGAAGGTGAAGACCAGGTACGATGCGAAATTTACAGAACAAGAATTCAAAGAGATAAGGTGTAGTTGTTGGAATCCGCTTCGACACAAAGAACTTTTCTCAGAATTGTAAATAATCCGATAAAGCCGTTATATAGCTTTAATAGCTCCGATTGATAATTCGGATTCGGAAAGCATTGAAGTCCATTACGATCAAATATCTCTGTGTTATAGTAATAATTATTAAGGGGAAAAACAAAGGAAATCGTGGTTATTTTCCTTTAAAAATCGCGTGTAATGTTTATATGTGTTCGAAATATTGACATATTTATCTTTATCCTTTTGAAATGTTAATTTTTGTCATCTTTAATGCTTTTTTGTAATATATACTTTATTAGTCTCTTATATAAACTCAGAATGATGTTAAACTGTCTTTTGATCGCCTGTACTGAATAGAATGTGCATTCTTTGAGGAGAGGGTGATTCTATAAATTATTAGTAATTTTGGGCTTTTGAGGGTACATTCGTCTACTTGGCACCCCAAAAGGTTTACTCTTATCTGGAAAATTTGGTAATCGCCCATAAAAATAAGTTGTTACGAATTGAATGAAGATTCAGTGTTTTTGACTGCTACAGAACTACTAAACTTGGCTGAAAATTTGTGTCGACTTTTTTTTTCTCCCCTATGATTTTCTAATGCATTATTGTTGTAATCTATTAAAGACTTCATTTTTCTGCTTGTTTAATTATCAATGTATATGAACAAATATATTTCTATTTATAATATCTTAAAATACATCCAGTTTACGAACGCTTCCGAACATATTTATGATTGGAAATTATAAAAATATAATGGAAATGGAATGATTCTTAAAAGCTCATCTTTGCTAGCCTTCTAAAAGCTTGAAAATAATTTCATTATCAAAAATATGAAGCAAAAAAGTCGTAAGAATGAAACTATCAAACCCATATTATAAAGAAATTGTGTTGTATTAAGCGTGAAATGGAAAACATTTCTAAACATTTACAAAGAACTGAAAGTATATTTTAGATGCAAATGAAGTGTTATAAGCAACGTATAAAAGTGCCTCCAATTTTATATAAAATGTTTATCTGTGCCTCTCTTTCATATAACTTTATTATAATTTCCATATTTTTTTATGAAAAAAAATGTTTCCATTTATTTAAAACACTATTAAAAGCAAATTTTTAAAATGTGTTTATTATTGTGACTATAAATGAATATCCCCCCAACCTTTTTCTTGTAGCATTTAGTTGTGCTTATGCTTAAATTTATGCATTTCGGAACTGATTTTTGATTCAATTGCTTTTCAAATGTAGACAATAATTTTTTAAAATATCTTATGTATTTTTTTCAACTTATAAATTGCAAAGTATTTTAATTGATATTGCACTTTTAGTTAAATTATGAGACGTATTTGATTTTAAAAGAATTTTGCGTTTCTTTTCCAGTGAGGCCTGTTATTGATCCTTTTTTGTTCCCCAAAAACCTCCAAGAAGGCATGCGCTCCCGCCTTGTTTGTACTGTGATTCAAGGAGATCCCCCCTTCGTCATTAGCTGGAAGAAGGACGACAGACCCATTGAGCCGGGCCTCGGTGTCATTATTCGAAACGATGAGTTTTCAAGTGATTTAACATTTTCTAGTGTTACGCCTCGTCACAATGGAAACTATACTTGTATTGTTAGTAATGCTGCTGCCTCTGTCAGTCACACTGCTACGCTTGTTGTGGATGGTAAGCGCTCCTTTGACCTTGCATCCTCTAACAGTCTATTCATTCATTTATTATTATTATTTATTTAGCTGTTCTATGTTTTCAAACGGAATACTGTAATCGATTTGATCCACGTTTCCTGATGTACTTTATGTTTCAAATTTTATATCTTTTACTCTCAATATCAATTTTAATATATTGTTACTAATAATTCTCACACAAAAACGATGTGAAGATGCAGACTTTATTGTCTATGAAAACGCACATTTAAATATCCTCAACAACAAGCTGCAAATTCACAGCAAATTAACTCTATTTAATCCGCTACTCTCGGTTAACAGCAAAGCTTTAGAACGCACGTCAAAAAGAGAAAAGCCGCTCTCTCAAGCTAAGCCAACTAACACAGCTTGTTTTCCGAACTGATCTGATTCTCCTTCTTAAACCGTGTTTTCTAAATGTCGACCCACTAAAGTGGGTGGTGCAAACTCAGAAACAACATGCTCGTTCCAGGAAAGTGTGGAACTTCCCCGAATATTCTCTAAGCACAAATCTTTATTTCTTAGCTTCTACTACACATGTTAGTGTGTATTAAAAACCCTTAATGATATCATTACGTCGCCAACACTCCTTCACCGCCAAATTAGTCAAATATGGCGATCTTCTTTTGTAAATCCCCTTGAAACGGTTTTTTCTCGATGATGCGTGATTCCATTACAAATAATTTCATCAACTGAACTATTTACAAATATTAACGATATTTACACAAAACTTCATACATATTTGCATCGAATTTACACAAAATTCCTAACAATATTCTAAATATAATTGTCTGTTAATTGAATTGAATTGAATTTGGATTCTATGTTAGGAAAGCTAATTGTAAAGAACACTGAAAAAATCCATTTCAGGATTCCACTATATTCATTACAATGAATAAAAAATATCTAAAATTTATATAATTTTAGTGTGCTTATAAAATTGTGTTACAATAAAAAGATTTTATTAAATTTATTGCATAGTATTAGACACTTTTGCGCTGGACTCTTTCTAAGTAACTGTGTAATTTGTATATAAAAAGTATTAAATTTTTATTTTATACATATTAATCCAATTATATTCATAAAGATAACATAAATATATATGTTCAAGTTATACATTCTTTTTTATATTATCCTTATCGTTAAGTAACATGATTCATTTCTTAATATATGATGTTTATTTTTATTCCCATTTCATTCTCTCCCTCTCTCTCTTTGTTTTGCATTGTACAAAAATTATAATAAATGATTTTTTTTTGCCAATAATAAGGAATACTATCCCAAAAAGTAATTTTATTCTAATTATAATAAACTAAATACAAAATACATGATATTAAAAAAATTAAATGGTGGGCACTTTCAACTATTTATTTTGCTGTTTTTCCATTGATTAAAATTTTACAGGTAAGACTATTAAAGCTACATTGTCTGACAAAATATTTGTGGAGGACCTGTGTATACCTAATTCAATAAAATTCCTACATAACTTTATTCTTTCTAAAAAAAATTATAGACCTACTGAGAAATTTGTTCTGTCTAAAAATGATTTTTTAAGCATGTTGCTTCAATATTAAAATGTTGCTCATCATACTTTTTTTCAAAATGCAGCGTACAGTGACTGATTATATTGTTACAAATTTATAATGCTTCAAAACATGGTTAATTACACCGTTTTATGATCAGCTCTGTTAATGCTGATCAAATGCAGGTCAGTAAACCCCGGACTTGACGACAAATTAAACTATAATTGGACGACAAAATAGATGACACTCTAACTTCAAGAATTTTGGCAATAAAGTAAATTGGAGCTGAGATATGCTTGATTGTTCAAGAACCTTTTTTGCCCTGTTCCAGAAACTATAAAAGGCCGACAGTCCAAGCCGGAGAGAATCGTCGAAAGGTTTAAGGTCATAGCGAGTCAACGGCGAATTAATTGGATTAGCGCAAGCGCTGAATGGAGTTCAAGCGATTGATGAACTGAGCTGAGGGTCGAGTCCTGGAGTTTATTAAAGAAGCATCATCGAGTCGTGTGAGGAGTAGCTAGTCATGTAATAGTGAATATGCAGTGAGGACAAAAAGACTAGAAAATTGCAGACGTTTGGAGGGACTGTAGGAAGTTGCTACATAGATTCCTTCCTCCTGCTGAATTCTCTCCGGCAGCTTTGTGTGCTATGATTGTTGCTATCAGCTGATTATTATTTGTGGGCTATTATTTAAACTAAGTGTGCTGCTGTGTATTGTTGGTGTACGTCTCGGCTGTATGTCTATCTTCGTGTTAATAAACGTCGTTGTTTTGCTATTGAAAGCTGTTGATTGTATTGCACTATATACTCACTACAAACGAACCCGTTGCTTTATTGAAGGATGTTTTGTCATAACAGTAATCTTTTTAAAGAGGTTTCAATGTAACAATTTGCTCACAATTTATAATTATATAGACCTTTTATCTTAGAAACCTTTTGTTGTTGTTCTGTTATTTGCATGATTTTTATCTCTCAAGGTTGGCCAATATCAGTTTCTCTCACAGAATTTCTAAGTTATGTTCAATCTGCTTCAAATTATTTTAGTTCATACATCGGTTCATCGAATGGACCAGTTTGAAATTCTTTCATAAGTATCTGTAAACTTACCTTGCATTTTGAAGATGTACTTTCTCATCTAGATCTATTGTTTCAATTGTTAAATCTGAAGTAAATAAAAATCAAATTAGTAAAAACTGGAGAAAAAAAAACATTTATTTCTTAAACACTATAAAAATTTAAAAATAAATTAAAATTTATTTTTATTAAATATCAGTTATCTTAGAATTTGATCAGAAAATTTGCTTAGGTGTAACAGTTGAATTTCAGTGGCCTGGTGGTAAGGTTTCGGCTCGTGAGCCGAAGGCTTTCAGGACGAGACCCGATTCCACCGAAGAACCGTTGTGCAAGGGTGTCTGTTGCATTTTACATCCTTCAGGTCAGGCGTTCCCCGCTGGTGTGGTATAGGATGGGGATGCTCATGGGCCGCCTTCATCATCTGACCGTGGCTCAAAATTACGAGGTCCGTCCCAAAGTAGCCCTAGGTTTGCTTTACAACGGGACGTTAATATAACTAAACGAACTGAACTCAGTGTAGCAGTTTCTTCGTTTGTCGTTAAAAAGGTGATTCTGCTTTGGAAAAATTATTAAGAGCATGAAACTTGTCTTTTCAGTTCCTCCTCGTTGGCATGTTGAACCTCGGGATACTTCTGTTGTTTCTGGGCGAAATGTGCGAATTGATTGTTTAGCAGATGGTTTTCCTGCTCCTGTGATAACCTGGGAGAGGGGGTCAGGTAAGATTCTATTTGAATGTTCTTTAAATTAGAATATGCTGTGTAATGAGATGAAGACATTGCATTTACTTTTTGATTGCAGTTGATGAAAATCTTAAAACAGCTTTCTAAATCAGAAAATTTTACAAAAAAGAGACTTTAAAAATTACTTCAGAAAAAATCATGGTGCTTTTTGATACCATCGAATATGTTGTTTATTTTTCTATTTCTTCAATAAGTTACTATTTGTATTTGTAATTTATTTATTAATTTGACAGGATTAGATGCTAATGAAGTAGTAGCTCAGCATTTGTAGTGTCCATAAAACTTAGATTAATTAAAAACAAAATTTCGTTTTTAAATAATGCAAATAGTGCAACTGTAGAAAATAGCAGACGTTTGGAGAGACCGTAGAAAGTAGCTACGTAGAGTCCTTCTTCCTGCTGAATTCTGTCTAGCCGGTTTGTGTACTGTGATTGTTGCTAACAATCGATTACTGTTTGTGGGCTACTGTTTGAACTAAATGTGCTGCTATGTTATGCTATGCTAATAAAAGTAGTATATGTAGTGCTCATAAAACTAAGATTAATTAAAAACAAAGTTTCGTTTCAAATAATGCAATCACAAGATATACACATTCAGGATATTTTAAGCTTTAATATTGGTAAAAGCATTCTTAAATTGATTGAAATATTTCTGAAATATCAGAAAAATAAGACAGATACTTGAAATAATTATTTATATATATTCCTCAACTGTTCTTTTATAAGTAAAATAAAAAGAGAAAAAAATTTCAAATTTTCTTCAAATCATACTTTAAATCACTTTTATGATTCTTTTTATACTTAATTTCTTATTACCAGAAATAATAATAAAAACAATTAATTCATTAAAAGTCTTTTGCTTTTAAATCGTTTAAAAATATTTTGTCAAAGTCTAGTGAACCTGCTTTGTTTACATTCAAGAAGTTGTTTTTAAGTTTTATTTAAAAAATATTTTACACATTCTTGAATTTACTATTAAGTGAATTTGTATTTTGTTCAAAATTTTGCATCTGCATTTTATTATTAATAATAATTAGAGATCTCAAAAATTATTTCTACAACTTAAATCGGCCCTCTTTGTGTTATTCACTTGGATGGCAAGCAAAGTGGAGGATTGATGTATTGTTTGTGTGTATTAATTTTAACCCTTACCTTCATATTTATCTTTTTTAAAAAAAACTGCATCTAAAGCAGCATAAAAAAGCATACTTTATTCTCCGATTTTTTTTAACTCTGTAGCGTTAGCCTTATAAGCCAGATAATATTCTTCGAGCTGAAGGGTCCCTTTTGCTTGATCGGTATGATACTCGGCTACTGGCCCACACGTCGCAGGCTCGTACCGCGACCTTCAATCGCTACATATCCATGCTAAAGAATAATTTTGAACATTTGAGATACTCTGAAAAAAAAAAGCAGAAATTATGTTGCCTTGAAAGCTTTTGCCTTTTCCTACATATCTTAAGAAGTATTAGACGAAATTGGATAAAATTTGGGACAAGAATGTTTCAGGCCTTGCTTTCTTTTATTCACGTAGAAACCTTTGTGTGTTCACATAGAAAATTTTCAACTTAGGAATTTAAAAAGTAATAAAAAATATATGTCCATATTTTTAAAAATGCACAACTGTTGTCTTTTTATTAAGCATTTTATTGAGAAAAAAATATTATTTCTTGAAATATATTGAAATAGAGCTCTTTTTAACATTAGAAGTTGAACATTTCAATTGCTTATAACTTGTAAAACGTGTATTAAAATTGTGAAATGTTATAAGTATCCAAGTTGTCTTATTCTGGAAAATTTAGATATGTATTTAAAAGTGGATGTAACCTTTTTAAAAAAGTGTTATTGTAAATTTAATAATAAATGTGACTTTTTATATGAATAAAAAATCAATTCCCTTATAAAGAACAAATTTTAACAGCGGCATGTATTTTACAGTTTTATTGTGGATTCATTACTTTCGAAATAATGACCATTACCCACATAATTTTTAAGGAACTGTTCAAACAATTTCTTTCTGGTGGGAGGGAGAACAATGTAAATTAGTGCATAAATCTGTAAGAAATAGAAAATACTGAACTAGTGCTGCTGCCTTTTGTTTCTATGAGATATTGAAAAATGTACTAATAGATGAATAAAAGACCACTCCTTGGCTGTGGAAAAAAGCTCTTAAACAGGCAATTTCGAAAACTCAGTAGTTGGACTGTCTCTAAAAAGTGAAAAATATTGCCTACCCCATTAAAATACTTGATAGGGTACCTATAGATACACAGGGTAAATTAAAAAAATTGTTTTTATTTTAATGTTACCAAGCAAGTCAAATTTTTAAAAAAGTTATTACTAAAAGTTAAAATAAAAATTTGAAGCAATTAAATTCCATGTTTTACCATACAATGCATTTTATGTAGGCTTAAAAAATATTGAGCCTGCTTATTCCTTTAGTACTTATTTTAAGATTAAATTAATTATGCAGTACCTTGATATTTAAAAATTGAAACTATGAGAAATTTTGTTTGTGCAACGTATAAATCTATAATTCTAATCCTCTGAAAGTTAAAGTTTTTTTAATGCTATCTTATGTAGATGACATTTTTTGTTTTCAAAAGCTATTTTCAGTTTAATTCTAATTTATATGTTATAATTTTTAGAAACTCTAATATAATATTCTAAATGATATTTATTTTAGAAATGCTATAATATTTGAGATCAAAATTTATTATGTTGGGACATTTTGCAAATTAATCAGCATTTTAAGATATGCTATCTTTTCTCCTTGTACATCTTCGTTTTTTAATATCATTTACTCTTGACAACTCTGACTCTGTACATATGTTGTTCATTAAAAAGATAAAACAATTTTTTATTCAATTAATTAAAAAAATTTAAATTTTTCATAGTTTTAAATTTTTAATTATTGAATTAGATTTGCTTTTATCAACGATTTTCGAATATGATTGATGTACCTCTGTAAATAGAAACAAAAATTGGCCAGTTATATAAATTCATCTAATATTTATCTATTTTTTTCTACATAACCAATCAAACGTTACCAAAATTAAGATATGATTGATCTGTCTCTTTATTTATAAGTCACAGAAAACTGCAATTAATTGATTTCCTCTTTTTCTGTAGCCAACTCTCCTCGCCACTATTCCGCCATAGCCAGTGGGCCCCATTATGAGGTCTACGCCAATGGTTCCTTGCTTATAAAAAACGCCCAAGAAGATGATGCTGGGTATTATCTGTGCCAAGCAAGCAACGGCATTGCTTCTGGCCTTAGTAAAGTAGTCTTCCTTACTGTTCATGGTAAACTACGATTTTTTTTAAAGATTTTCTATTCATAACTGATACCATTAAAATTAGTATTTATTAAACTGTTCTTTTTTATATATATAAATCTGTATTTAGGGGAAAAGGGAAAAAAGAATTGTGTAAAAAATGAATTTATTCATTTAAAACTGTGGTACTGATGTGGTCTCAGTGACAGAAGTTAATACATTTTGAAGTACAAGTGGTTTGAGGGTGGATTTTTGGAAGCCAGTTGAAGAATATAAAAGGAGTTTGATGAGGGCAGTAACAATGTTTTATTTTCTGTGCAAAGTTATGAATGATGTTATCTCATCAATCATCATTGCAGTAGTTTTTTGATATTTTTCTATTTGGAGGAAAGACAATATTAATGAACCCTGCTTTGTCTAAACATACTAAATCACTCTTAAAGAATCTTGAATTTTCGAAAATCATGATTGTTGAAATCTTGCCTATATATGTTTTAAGCTATAGCTGTTTGGCTGAAATTCTGTTGTTGACATTGTAGATGTTGAAATCGGATATTATCTTAGATGAAACTTTTGAAAACTGTGAATAGTTTTTATTTGATTAAAGCAATATCTCAAAGAATGATGTTGAGATTCCACAACATCAGTTCTTCTGATATCTCCTAACCTACAACTAGCTTGAGGGCCATGTACAACAATTTTCAGTTTTTCTTCTTTTAGACAGTTATTGATGAAATTTTCAGCTTTCTAATGAGGGCATCGTTAAATAGTGTGATGGTCCTCAGGGGAAGATAAGGAACCAGATAAACGCTTTTTCTATTTCAACATCTTGAGAGTATCTTCAGGACTGGTGACCATACTGGAAGGGGTGTGTTTACTTGGAATTTTGGAAACGGTGTCAAAAATACCATTGTCTGAAGTTTTAAATAGGATACTGAATTTTGAGGGAAAATGTCTGCAGAATAATGTCGCATTTCTCATGGCTCTCAAAAGCACCCTGGATTGCTCTGTAGATAGTGCCTTTCATGTGTCGTATAAGACTTTATCCTAGAAAAGGGAAAGGGAGAATGTTTAGAATTCAAAAGTTGTTTTGGTTTCATGGCAAAATGAACTGGAATCAGGTAATATGCTATTTATTTATTATTTTTTTGTGATTTTGTTGTTGAATTCATAATGATCCAGTAAAATAAGTACGTATCTGAATATTCTTGTGATTTCAAATGTTTATCCAGGTGTATTTTACCATCATATGGATTTTATTATAATTCCTCAGATATATCATTTTCGAGGTAAACTTGTTATCGCTTACAAAATGATTGCTTACCATTTGGTATTGAAATTATTTGATACTATTTATATGTTATTCTCGTGACTATAGTTCATCCTGAGGTAATTTATATGAATAAGTGATTTATCAGGATATCTTTATTATTATAACTGTTTTTTTTTATATTTTTAATTTAGTTTTTATTCCTTTATGCTATATAAATTAAGTAATATATGAATTAAGTCGAAATATGAGCTGGGGAATTTAGGAATTAACATTAGCATAAGCATTTAAAAAGTGTTTTATTATTGAAATTCCAATTTTGTAATGGATATGATGGCAATCTAAATTGTAAGAATGGAAAATAGCAGATTAAGGTCCGTTCTCACTGACGATCTGGCTTACATGTTGTTCATACACTTATTAAATCTGATGTTACGAGTCAAGAAAGAAAATGCGTAATAGTCCTTTGAATAATTTCCGATTATGCAGATGTTGCCCTCAGCATCTGAATCATTATTGAAAATCTCTTCATCCATTCTGTGGTGGCTCATGAACTCAATTTTCAGCAGTGCTATGAGAGATATTTCCCAAAGGTTGAATTATTTACCATTCAAATCAATTGGAATGTTCGCCTTTTGATTTTTTGAAATAATTACAAAATCTAATATGTATTGTGTTTGTGATGAAAGCTTCATAAGCCAGATAACATCTGTCGTACGCAAGTAATTGCTTTTGTATTGTGGTTATGTTACCCCGCTACGAACCAGGATGTCGCGAGTTCAATCCTATCCACATCCTCCACAATGGTGACCTGCGACCTTGAATAAGCAACTTCCTTCATCTGTTGTGGCTCCCTCTACCGGTAGCAAAAGTCATCAGGCCCATTGGAAACAACAGCCAACATTAGCAACCATCACCATCATCAGTACCAACAACTCACACACGCTTTAGTATCTTTCGTCTGACCACCGATTCACTTGTGAGAGAGTATATGGTGAAAGCTTCATAAACCTGATAACATCTATCGTTCACAAGTAATTACTTTTGTTTAGTGGTTATGTTACTAACTCTAACGTTGCGAGTTCGATCCAAGAGCAAAAATACACCCACACACACATATTTAATATTTTATTGTGAACAAAAACAAATATAGATCTTTTTCTATTAATCTATGGGTTCAGATTTTAAGGCTTTGAAGACCAAACCATAAATCAATTTCATTTTTTATGAATATGAGGGGGAAATTTCTGCGTTTTCTTAGTATTTATTATAATGAATTAATGGATTGAAGACTAAAAAAATGTTAAAATATTAATATAAATGTGTGTGTCTTTTTTGAGTGAAGTAAGTAAGTTGTTTATAATGAAATGCTTTTCTCCCCGTGTCCAGTGCCGCCACGTTTCGACAACAAATTTCGTAGCGAGACAGCGCGCAAGGGTGACGTCGTGAGACTGAAGTGCGAGTCTACCGGAGACCATCCGATGACAATCGTGTGGAACATTGATAAGCAACCGCTCACTCCTTCTGAGGACCCGCGGTACGAGTGGCCCCCCAAGGCTCTGCTTTCGTGATCTATAGGTGAAAAGGCCTCTGTTGCATGAGGAGTGCAGTTCTCACGAAGGCCCCCGTCATCTTTCCTCCTCAAGAGAAATGCTTGTGTCGCGCAGATAACGCTACAAAACATGACCACATTTGGACACCAACCCTTCTGATCAGAATAATTGTTTCCAATGGAATGAAATTTTCAAACACGATACAAACTTTTTTTACAACAACACTCTTACAAACTTTTTTTAACAATAAATTTAAAATAAATTTTTTAAATAATTTTTTTTAAATAAATTTTAAATAATAAATGACATAAAGTTTAAATTTAGACAAAACTAGTCTTAAAAAATGATAAATAGAATAAAGTACCTTTGTTAAACACATAATAGTAGTAATGTGTCGATTTAAAAGGTATAACAGATATTCATTACCTATGCATGCCATGAAATAAAAATAAAAATAATAAATTTTGCAATGACATTCCAAGATTATAGCTTTGCCAATCATCACTTTTAAAATGAAAAGGTATTTTATTATTGAAAAGAATTAATTTGAATTTCATTATGACAGTATTTTTTTTACAATTATTTTTTTAAAAAAAATTAGGAGTAGTATCGATCTATTAAAATTTCTATCTCCAGCTTCACATATAAAATTAGGGAGCGTGGACAAGCCAGTGAATACCACGTTTCTGGGAATTTTAATTCATACATGAGAGCAATGAGCTTCGAACTGAAGTATAGAATAGGTAATTGATAGCTGCATGCCGTTTACTTGCAGTGTTTACGAAAATTCGTCTTTGGCGGGATTCTAACTTTTTCCATGAATCTTTCATGCAATCTTTGGCAGTTAATCGGCTCACAAGTGTATTAACGTTTAATATACAAACATTAGAAAATCAAATATATGTTTTTGGCGCTATTTTTCTTGCCAATTGAAGCCAAGCTTTATACAATAAAAAGATCACGAGCCAATTTTCCTTTTTTTAAGTCACTGCGTTTCTGAATTATCATCTGCATGACAGACTGCAGACCGACAAACGGTGTATGCTCTATAAGATTTGGTTCAAAATTTGGTCAGAATTTACACTTCAGGTGCTAAAATTGTAAATCAAGTTTCATTCAGCTGAGTTTTTAAATTTTTAAATTATCACATTTACATACATTTAAAATAGAAATTGACAGATGTTTCGTTATATTAATGCCTTGTTGTAAAGCAAAATTAGGGATATTTTGGGACGAACCTCGTTATTTTGAACCGTGGTCAGATGACGAAGACGACCTCTGAGCTGCACCCCCACCCTCTCCACACCACATCAACGAAAGGATGTTTGGCCTGACTGATTTAATGTGCAACAGACCTCCTTACATGATGGTTCTTCGGTGAAATCGGGTCTCGATTTTGAAACCCTGCGGCTCAAGTGCGAAGACCTTGCCACCAGTCTACCGCGGCCCACAAATTGGCAGAAAGTCAATTACTTAACAGTTTCGGTTCAAAAGTTGACCCAGATCTACATTTTTGATGCTAAACATGCGTAGCAAATTTTATCTATTTCGCTGTTTACCTTTTGTAGTTGTATTCGAACAGTCAGATTAAAAGCTTTTCTGTTCGATGTTTTTCGTCCAAAGTTTTATAGAAATCTACCAGTTTTCGGTGAAGACTGCTTTTAAAATTTCAGCTCTCTTGAGCCAATGGCAAAGGTTATTTCAGTATCACGTTTGCAAACAGAACGCCTGATTAACACAATTTTAAAAAATCGGGATTTGCATTTAAGAAGAATGGAAGCGTAGAATTTCGTCAAAATCTTGAATTTGAATTTCTTGATGATTACAATTCTATTTCTTTGCGAGTTTCATACATGAAAAAGTGAAGAAATGAAATAATGTCCAGCACTGGTTAAACATTATTACCTAGACATATATGGATTGCAATTTCGAATTTATGAATTTTAAAATGATGCACAGTTTTGTGTAATGTTATTCATATTTAATGCAAAAAATTCAACGTTTTAGTTAATTTCTAATTCATTAACAATATTTTTTAATAATACTGTATGATTTACATTGTCATGCACTAATTTTGGTGTATAAGCATCTACATGTTAAGAATTGACATTTAAACATTAATTATTCAGACATTATTATTTGATATCAAGATTAATTATCCTCCTC
Source organism: Argiope argentata (assembly GCA_026289955.1). Classification (NCBI taxonomy): domain Eukaryota; kingdom Metazoa; phylum Arthropoda; class Arachnida; order Araneae; family Araneidae; genus Argiope; species Argiope argentata. Next base: position 429,295 of record JAOUZG010001441.1, on the reverse strand, counting down.
CTCCTCATTATTATTATTAGAAATCAAAACATAGTTTTCATCATATTGGTTACGTGATTGATTTTAAGGCCATTGCTAATGCAGTGAAGATAACGAAAACCGTTGGAATGTCAAAAATACATAAAAAAGCTAAATTAGAAAACTCAATCAGATAAAATTGAGCCAATGGCTTCTATTTCTTTTAAATTACTTTTTAAATTTATAAATAAATAAAAATAAAGGCAAAAAATTGCAAACACGTTTTATATATTTCTTGCTTTTTATCTGATTCAACTTCACAAGTTTTCCAAAAATTCTTTCACAAATAATTTTTTTCCATTAAAAAAAATCATTATAAGAAAGAACTATCTATCATAATTTAAAGAAAGTGGTGGCAGTTTAGTTTTCTTTTTGAAAACACGAAACATTTTTTAGAAATGTCACATGATACAAGCATTTGTTACTGTTGAGGATGGAATATGAGTAATTAAAATTTAGAAAGATGCACTGTGCACTCCTTTTTTATTTGTTTATTGATATTATTTTTTGTCTTGCAGTTACAGTACGGCTGCGTAGTAAAATAGACGAATTGTTTTGCATGTATGATATTTGGAAGATTTATTTGCACTGCTTATGTATATAATAGCTATTCAAATATGTGTTAAAACTAAAAATTTACTTTTGCTGAGCTTCTTTTATAGTAGTACCGAAAAGAGTTAGTAATTTTTCATTTTAATAGTATTAATTTATTTGTATAATACTTGTAGTAAAAAGTTTTGATAAATATGTTTCATTCCTAGTCTTTTATCTGATTATCTAATAATGGAATTGATACCTAACAATGATCATAATGTAAATTCGACTGCGAACTTTTTATAAATTTCACGAAAAGGAAATTCTGCAGTTGAATGTGGAGAGGCGATTATGTTTTTCATTCTTGTCTTTACTTGTCATTGATGCATTTTGAATAGCTTCTTTGGACTTTAGTAGGTACGATCTGAAAGAATTGGTGGACAAAAAACGCATGTCCTCTGAAATTACAATCAAGTCAGCTGAGAGAAGGGACTCTGCCCTATTTACGTGCCTTGTTAGAAATGCATTCGGTCAGGATGATATGAATATTCGACTTATAGTACAAGGTGAGTCTAAATTGATTTCGATCAGATAAAAATGTATTGGGCTTGCTTGTATTTATTTTGATTTGCTTCATGCTTCAAAAGATTTAATTTTGTACTCTTCTGTGTACGTGATGGCAATAGTGTGTTTTAAAGTAATGACAAAATTATCAAATAATGGATTGACATTTTTTATTACATTTAATTCCTATGAGAATGCTACTCATAATTGAAGTAAAAATTGTGAAACTGAAAAATTGAAAAAAAAAAAAGATGTTAGGTTTTAATAATATTTATAGTAATGAAACAGGAAATTATAAAGATGCCTGTGTGTTGACATTTTACAGACAAGACCATTTGGCCTACAAATATCAAATTCAGCGCATACATATCTTCTAGACAGGGAATGTTTTCTTCATAAAGCTTTTTTAAATTTAAATCTTGCAGTTTTTCTGTGATAAGTTCGAAGATATTATTAAACAAGAATGAATTTACACATTTCCAAATTTTTTTAAAAAAATGTCTTCAATGATACCAATAAATAATCGTATATTTTTTCTTTAATTTGGAATTTTGTCTTATTTTTCAACTAAAATTCAAAATATTTTCATTTCAGCCAATATCACTTGATTTCTTTCCTTTTTTTATTGTGGAAAGTTAAAGAAAAAGGATTTTGTTCATTTTTTATATAACTTACAAGATAAAACTCAGAGGTTTACCGGACATTTACATTTTAAAAGCACAATGATGTCATGACATTGACTTCTATTAGCAAGGTGTATGAACAAACATGTGCAAGACAATTAAAATAATATGTGCTTTATTGTCTGCCAATTTGAGGGTATCATAATCATGAATATCTAAGCAATTTAACTAAAATGAAATGCAATATGCTTGTCCAACCAGTTGATTACCAAATGCGACTAATAAACGATAAAAATTAAATAGTTTTATGAAACATGGATGTTAAAACTAAATTATAAAAGTACGAGGCTCTAAACACAATGCTTAATGAAATTAGATTACAATGAATATCACAACGAAGAAAATTTCTAATTTTCTTCGTTTTCCCTAAAAATCAGAATGTATTGTTATGACTATTGTCCTCTTCGTTCTATACTGAAAAAACTGTACCTATTCTTTCATTATTAGAATGTGTATCCAAGATAAAATTTATTAATCTAAAAATAGTCCAAACCAGAAGTTGTCAAAGTGTGATTTAGATTAGTGAGAGGTTTTTCACGTTCTGCCTAATTTGACTGGAAATCTTGTTATTACTGAGATATTTCTGTAAAACAACGATTATAAATAGAAACTTCAACGAAAGCAGTAGATCAAGCACTGCTTCTGAACAAAGACGATCAATTATTAATTTCACTTTCTCTTGATCGATTTTAACTCCTGCCGCTGATATAATGTGTAAAGATATATTTCTTTTTAGAAAAATTTGCTCTTCTTCAAACTTAACTCATGTTTTTGTAATTTTGGAATACTTTATGAATATTATTTAAATACTTTCCCTACTATTGTAATGTCATCTTGATGCCCGAAACTGAGTTCAGACGAAAACGCATGTAATAATGTTTCTGTTAATTTTTTTAATTTGGCAGGGACGATGAAAAGGGTAAAAATCATTACCTTAAATTGCCTATGTCCTCGTCTTCTTTTTTAATAATTTTTTTTAAAACTAATGTTTAATTTAGTTTCATATTCCAGCCCATTTTTAACTTAACATGTAAATTATTTATTCTCGGCCTTTTTTTTATTATTATTTTAGCAGCTTTGTGAAAAAGCAAGTTTTTTTTTCATTACATATTTATTATGACTCATGATTGCATACTGTGAAGTTTATGCATAATAGCAATTAAGCAGATTCTCGATGTTTATTAACACTATAATAAATATACTTAAAGAAACAGCTTGGAACCTGATTGATTTACTTGATAAAATATTAATATTTTATAGAATTTTTTTTTTACAAATTTATTTGATTACCAGGTTAATTACCTCTTTTTAATTATAATCCTTTCATTCATCTTGGCTCAATAACTTAGGCAGCTGCCCAGTTGGAAGTCCGCCATTGACAATAAGAGTTTTTTAATGATTTTGCATGTTTGGACACCTTTGAAACAGTTTTCGGAATCTTATACTTCGTGCTGTATTTTAGATGGATATAAGATCTGTGGCGCTGGCCTTATAAGCCAGATAACATCTACGATACCGAAGTCGACCTTTGTATTATGGTCATGTTACTCGGCTACCGGCCCCAGCGTCGCAGATTCGTATCTCAACCTTCTCTCGGTTCACTGGTGACCTTGACAACACAATCTTCCGCAACAGTCGTGGCGCCATCTACGAGCAGAAAAAGCCGTCGCTCACTCGACGCACCAACGAACTCACACGCTCGCTATGATACGAGGCGCTATCAAAATCGTTCGCCTCTACGCCTACTCACTGGTGGGGGAGTACTGTGGCGATGACCTTATAAGCTAGATAACATCTACGCAATAGAAGTCGACTTTTTGGTATAGTGGTCGTGTTACTCGGCTAACGTCCCTAGCTATGCAGGTTCGTATCACGACCTTCACTCGGTTCAGATCCTTTGCATCCTTCATTGGTGCATGTATTTGTCTCATCATGATCACGAAAGCTTTTCTCGAAATCGCCGCTCATTGTTTTTTATGTCTTTCATCGCTCTTTTCATACTTTAACATCTTGGAAAAACTAACATGTTTTTTTTTCCCTTCATTCTTTCGACTTCACTCTCAAAATATGCTCTTATCTTTTATTTCAAATTTCAGATTAGATTCTTCATTTCTCGTTGGCTTTGTTCCATTCTATTTTTCATTTTCTTGTATCCATTTCGATAGAGCTCGATAAATTGGTTAAACAAAGCACTCAGTTCAACTTTTTCAGCCTTCCAGAATCTTCATTTTATTTGGCATTTATTAGGTATCTCTGCAAATCTTCCTTTCCACATATAAGACTAATATAAGAGGGAAGTGATATGGATTCATACCAATATCATAAACATAATTCGAATTCCATTCGTTAGAGTTCCCCATCCCCATTTTTTTTTTTACCCTTTTCAAAATAATGCGCATTTACTTCTTGATTTGATCCTTAAATAACTTTTAGATTGTGTTTTACCATTCTATCATTTTTTGTAAAGTTTACAGTTTGACATGTCCAGGAAAATGGGGCAATTTAGAAACATACTTTCAAAACAAGATTAAATTTCACACATGTTTGGGGCAGTTTAATTAAAAATGGTTCTTGCGCCAGTGAACTCCATCGATTCAAACCATTCACTTAGAATGCAAAACTTGATATTTTAACAATTTTATTTTAATATCTTTAATTTTAATAAAATAATTTTTCTTTTGGTTGTACTAATAAAAGTGTTTATAAAACTTTTTTTTTGTTTTCTTGTACCTTTATTATTGAATAATCTTGATTTATTTATTAAAATTTCTTTTGTTTCTTGTTATAGAGCCACCAGAGCCTCCACGTGATGTACGTGTACTTGAACACAAAAGTCGCACAGCCAAAATTTCTTGGTCTTCTCCATTCAATGGAAATAGTGCCATTATTAGATACTTAGTACAATGTAAATCAGAATCTGGTAAGTGTATATTCTTCATTATTAAATTGCAATGTTGCATGCAATAACAGTTAGTGGTTAAGAAATAAAACTTTCAACAACTTAATTGATATTGCATTTGCAGTTTAAAAAACAAGGTACTTTTCCATTAGCCGGGCGTTAGCGAAAATCGCCAAAGAAATTTGGCAGAATTCTACATTATTTGGCGATTTTTCGCTGGCGCCCGGCTAACGGAAAATTCCAAAAATAAAAGTTAAGAAAAATGTAGATGATTAAATGCAGATGAAATGTAGATTAATAATTTTTAATAATATTTTTCATGTATTCTACATTAAATGGTTGAGACCCAATGATGAAAAAGTTATTTATCAAGAGTAAATATTAAAGAATCATTCATGAAATAAGAAACAATTTTAAATTAAAAATGAACTATTTCAATTACAAATGAGAATAAGAATGGCATCTATTTTGCATGTAATATAAGTTAAAGAATGCAATATAAGTTATACATTTTTGGAGCAGTCGGTTTTTTTTGTGTGTGTGTGCTGCAATAATATCCAGTATTTTGTACAGTTCCATTAACAGAGCTATAGTTAAAACTTGCTAAATTCTTAGTAATATGGAAGTATCCAGGCAATGACTGAGCACACTAATGGAATAGTGTCTAATTTCCTTCTCTGCTATTGAGATACTTAATTTATAACTTGTAATCATGTTGTCTCTTTGACTTTGCAAAGAAGATTATGAGTTAATTGGTATACAACTGTAACTATCATAGAATTTTACTTTTTTATTGTCAGAAATTGGTTAAAGGCATTGTTTGTCAATAAAACAGAATGGTACAAAGGCTAAATTATTCAACTCATTTAAAAATCAGATTATAGTTAAATTGAGCTTATTATGAGTCATATAATGTAAAATTAGACAAATTAAAAAGACTTCAATAAAATTAGATATAATACCAATAGTAGAATATTGTTAAGACTTGTTGGATCAAGTCAGATATGGGAGTAAAAATCAACCTTTGATGAGTGTAAACAGATGAAAAGTTTGCAAAGAATATTTATAAAGGCAACATTAATGATTTGAAAAAATAAATATGTAAGTAATGAATGCAGAAATGCAAAGCATTCATGAAGAATATGTTTAAGAAAAATTTACTATCAGCATTCTAGACAGCTGACTATAAAGATATTTGCATATTAATCATGTATTGTAATTTCCTGTTAGATAAACGTCTCAACAAAATTAGATAATTTCTAACAAATAACCTCCAATGTTAAGTATATGAAGAATTAGAGTTGATATTTTCAAACTTTTGTAACAATGACTTATCCTTCTGCAGGTGATTGGGATTCTGGTATACAAAATATCACCACTGGAAGTGAAGAAACTAGTATTACTCTAAGAGGACTGCGTCCTGCCAGAACCTACTATTGTAGGGTGAGGGCAGAAAACTCTGTTGGTCTAGGAGACCCGAGTGAACCTGTGACTGTTGTTACTACTGAAGAAGGTATTATTACGTCTAAAGCTCTCGCTTCATTGTTATTATCTAAGTGAAACTGTGACAATTAATTCAAATGAATTTTTTAAAAGAGAAGTTATAGAAAATGTTAGATCTAAGCATGTACTAAAAAATATAATTATAGATAAACAATTGACTATAGCAAAAAAATGGTTACATTAAGGTGAGTAAAAAAATCAGTATATCTTAAAAATATAGTCAGATAAATGGGTAGACCATAGTGAAAAACATTTGCCAGAATGATTATTGGTATTTGGGCATTCCTTTGCAATGTGAATGCTTTTGCTCAAGAAAGAAATAAAGAAACACATGTGAAACAACACATTTGCATTTTGCAGAGATGCATTTTGCCTAATAAAAGTGCTAATAGGATCTAATATTTTTGAATGATTTTCTGGTGAATTTGAAGAATTTTTATGAAAAACAATTGGTTATTAATTTATTTAATAAAAACCTAATTTTCTGTGTTAAATTATCACCAATTAGTATATTTAATCCTGTTGTAGAAACTGAGAAGTATACTTGCAACTGAATTCATTAATTTATTCAATGACTTTGATTATACTATTATCTGATTGCACTATTATCAGAATTTCTATAAATAATTTCAGAAATTATTAAAAAAAAGTGGGGTAAAACTTTGACACTTAATATGGTTTCAAGTGTAAAATTAATTAAAACTATTTAGCGATATTATGTGAACCATTTGTTAAAAAAGTTGGCATAAATTTTTAGCAATTTTCTTTACAAATGGTTTTAAAAATATGATTGTAGAAAAACAAAACCACTAATTCTGTTGTACTTGTGTGCTATTATTATTTTAACATTCAAATTTGATAAATCCTTATTCTGTTTGCTCAACCTTAACATAATAAAATTTATTCTTTTTCTTTTTCTATGGTTTCAAACTTTCTGATCATTTACATTTCCAAAAATATTGGAATTTTTAATATTTTAGATTTTTATCATTTTTTAAATCTTAAAAAATTTTAATTTCTAGTTCTCTAAATTAAACATTAAATAAGAATAATTTTATTCTTTAATCTAAATGAATTACACCGTTTAGATCAGTGTCAATCTTAGCAATTATTTTATTTGCCATTTCTAAAAAAATGGATCTTTAAAGTGTTAAAGAGGATTTTAATATTAATCATTCATAATTTTTTGCACATAGAAATCATTGGGAACATAGAATTCACTTTCTTCTTAATTTTCTGTGATAATTAATGTTTCTCAGCTCAAATAAATAGTTTTTTAATTAAGATGTTATATTTCACTAATATTTTACACAGAAGTTTTAGCATTAATATAGCTATTTAATATTTATCTTTACATTGTAAGAAACTCCATATTAAATTAATGAACCTTTAGCAAAATTTGATACATGTCGTTCATTTTATCTTTTAAGTATTTCATTAAAACAAATTATTGCATTGATTTTTTTTTATCTGTTTAGTTCCTGGTGGCCCTCCTTTAGATGTAAAAGCAGAAGCAGTGGATTCACAATCAGTGAGAGTTACTTGGAGGGTAAACAATTCCCCATTTTTTTATTTGAAAATGTGTAGAATTGAATAAAAAAAAATATAATACTTCTGATTTGATTTTATTTATTTTAGTAATTTATTTTTACAATTTTTTAAAATTATGTGCATTTGTTTTTAAATTGCATACCATAATGCAAATTTAAGTATAGTGAATTTGAAAAATGATTTGATTAAAGAATTTTAGCAGCTTGAAAAGGATTTCCATGCAGTGCTTTATTTTATATGCTCGTCATTAATATATATATATATATATATATATATATATATATATATATATATATATATAAGTAACAATTTTAAAGAGGTATATAACAAATTGCCAATTTTCATTATTAATTAGAAAGATACACAATGTATTAAGAGAGCACCTATGCTGCTATTCCTAAAGACATAGTGGAACATAGATGAATATTAATAATAATAATTAATAAATAAATAAACCAAAGAAACAAGAGAGAAAAATATGTAAGTGAAAAAAGGAGAAATCCTTTTTCACTTATATATTTCTCTCTCTTGTTTCTTCAGGTTTTATTTATTAATTTATTATTATTATTCATCTCTCTCTCTCTCTCTCTCTCATATATAATGTTATACATGTTATTGTTTCTTAAAATAATTATTTATTTGTTAGTTTCAAAAGCCTGATAATATCTAATCCTGTATTACCAAATCCTCCACAAAATATTGATATAATCATAATATAATATGGTATTCAGAATATGGAAAAATATACGAAAAATATTATATAAAATTATATGTTAATCAAATATTTTACAAGTCTCATTTGTTAAAAAAGTCAAGAAATGCGCCCTGTGTTAAAAGAAAATTCTTTTTCATATATATATGTATAAAAGATTTAATTTCTTCTGCATAATTTATTTCTCTGTAGGCATTCAGATCTAATTAAAATTAAAGGTTATAGAATAAAGTTTTATGTCTATCTTCAAAAGTACCTTTCCAAAATATAGGAATTATTATTTATTTATTTATTTTGTGAGACAAAAAAATGTTATGTCTTTTTTTTTTATCTTAATATTCAGAGCATATTTCAGAATTTTTCACTTTAATCTTTAAGGAATGCCACTTGTTTTCTTTTTTTATACCATGTCATTTCTACTTTCTTGAGACTAGAAATAATTCCTTTTTTATGCATTTTGTGTAAATTTGCTTCCAAGTAAAAATTCTTTGTTTTTAGCCTCCCGATGTTGAATTATGGAATGGACCTATCAAAGGTTACTATGTTGGTTATAAAGTTTTTGACTCCAAAGATTCCTACCTATACAAAACTTTGGAAGTTGGGCAGGGAACCAGAGAGGAAGTTTTACTTACCCAGTTGCAGAAGTTTACTAGTTATAGTGTATTAGTGCAAGCTTACAATTCCATGGGGGCAGGTCCACGCTCTGATGAGGTCATAGTTCGAACACTGGAAGATGGTAGGCTCAGTTATACTTTTTGAGTTTTTCATATTTAATTAATAGGGTGTTTTCACCCACTTTTATTTAATTTGACTAATTTCATATTAGTGAACATAGTATCTTGGGGCAATTTTTTAACTTCACTGATGAGCTAGGGTTTTAAAATTTTATGTGTTCCCATGGTTTCAGCAAATGAAAACTATATTAATATTTCTAATTGTCATTTAATTAAATTTGTTATTCCATATTGTTGGTGCAACTGGAGTTAAATTTTTCTGATTTCTCAACAAGATCCTTTAATATTTATAGTAATAAATTATAATTTAAAGATTAAAAAGTAGAAATGCATATAAAGACATTACATGGGAACATATACTGATAATATTTTATATAAGGTATTAATTTTATGGTGTCATTTTCTAAACTATATTAAATGTTTAAATCAAACATTTTTGATTTAAAATTTTAAAAAATCATAAATTTAGCAAAATGTATCAAATTTAAAAATTATTTATAAATATTTTCCAAATTTTAATATCCTATATTGAGTGAATTTCCTTAGAATAAAAATTGATGGCATAAAATTATTACATACTAAAACTTGACTGAAAACGTATCTGAAACTTGACTAGCTAATGTAACTTTTATTTAAATTAAATTTATTATATTCTTATGGTTTTAATTTCTCAACATGAAATGTTGTATTTTTAAACAATTATATGCCTTTTGAAATTTAAAATAAAAATAGTAATTTTACTTTTAAAAATTTGAATATGCAAAGTAAGTGTGCAACTCTTTGCTTATGCAATTAGAGTAATCATTAATAACAACTTATCAAAATATTATGATTATTCCATTTTTTTATTTCAAAATATATTAATTAGTACATTAATCTTTAATAAAACCCTTTCTTAGTTCCTGGGCAGGCACCAAGCGATGTCAAATGTATATCTCCCACATCTCAAAGCTTACACATATCGTGGAGTGCTCCCCCTCCATCCTCTATTCACGGAGTTCTTCAAGGTTATAAAGTTCTTTTTCGACCGGCAGAAACATTGGCTGGTAAGTCTTCATTCAAAATGAACTGCATTATAAATATATTATAAAAAATAATTGACAAATATTAAATTAAAGGAAAAAAAGTGATTCCATTCTTGCATATTTTATCATAATATCGCCTTAAGGGCGCAAAATTCCTCAGGTCAAATTGCATTATTTAATTGCAGTTTACTCCTTGAGCATAAGAATATTATTTTCTTTGTTAATTGAAATTACTATTTCATCAGTTATTTTATTTAAACTTTTGTTTTGAAAATAAAGTCAACTGATTATTGTTAATTATTTTATTTTATTTTTCATATTATGTATAAACTAATTTCCTTTAAGTTAAATAGAATATAGTCTAATCTTAAGAATTTTTAAACTTTTCAATATTTTTTTATCAAAATTTCAAACCCATTATAAACATAAAATAAAAGCTGTATAACTATCTTTGTTATATGCTTATTAAAAATGTAAAGCATTTTTGTAAAAGTCTAGAGATTCTTGAAGAAGTACTCATAGTTTAGCAAAAGATAACAAAGAAAGAACTTTAAATAATATTGAAGAAGGGGGGATTTGAAAATGCATTTTATGTGTCTTACTAATTAATATTTTGTTATTATGGGACAAAAACAAATAAAAATTATCTCATTCATTTTAAAGTTGTAAAATAAATAAGTATTTTTTTATTTATTTCTAGCATGTTTTAAGACTATTAAATGAAAAAAAAATGCCCCCCCCCCCCAAAAAAAAGCCATCGTCAAAAACATTTTTAAAATTAAAACAGAAGTATAAAAAAATCCAAATTTCACCATATTCTGGTAATTGAGAATCTATGTATGTATTTATTTGAAACTTGTTTAGTCAGAGGGATTTTAAATTATTTACTAAATTTTGAAAGTTAATAAAAATTGAAGGATATAATTGATAAAAATAAAACTTTGAAACTAAAATATTACAAATGTATTTTTTGAAAAATTATTTGACCCAAAGTTATGGCAAAGATATGATTGCGATTACTTTTCATTATTAGAAAAATTAATTCATTTGGGATTTTGAAATGTTAACATATATTTTTTCTTTACTTTTAATAATTTGTGTTCAAATTTCGTTTCAATTTGACCCTGTGATAAAGGAGGATATATGGAACATGCACGTATTACTATGATAAATTTAATTTTATATCGCAATTCATGCTTCCAAAAGTTCACAATGTTTACATACATCTATTTTTTGGGCAACGTTCTTTTTTTTTCTTTATATTTTGGCTAAAAATTTAATTTTTTCCCTTATTTTGTCATTTTTTCAAAAATTACAGGTGATGAAGAATATGAAGAAAGAACCATTTCAGAGCAAGAGATCAAGCTGACAAATTTACATAAATTTACTAATTATACTGTGATAATTATGGCTTTTACCCAAAAAGGTTTTGGTGTTCGAAGTGATCCAATTTTTTGCTTCACTCTTGAGGATGGTAAGTAACAAACACTTTGCATTTATGCTTTAATATGAAATCTGAAGTTATCTACTTTTGTTCTTTTCCGTTTTTAATAATGGAAATGTGTGTAATGAGCACATCTTTACCATTCGAATTTCCACTAAGAATATTTGCCGGGATTACATTCAGCATCAATTTCTGTACAGTGAATCTTGTTTCTTTGCAGAATCAGCGTGGATTAATGTTTCGCTAGAAAATAATGAATCAATTGTAATGAAAAAATATAATTCGCGTAAATGCAACGAAATCGGAGGGGCCATTTAAACGCACATAAATCATGGTGTGCTGTGCATATTCATGCATATGCCTTGGGATGCCATTGAATGTTGCTGGACCATTTTTATGGCCGTTTTGTATGTATGTATTTTTATGACCGTATGACCATTTTTTCTATGTCCAAAACATTTCCATCGTTTGCAATTGTATTGTGTAATTGAATGCATTATTCTGAACGCAACAATTTTTGGTTTAAGCTAATGAATAGCAAACGTTCGGATTTAATTTTGGTATACATGTCTGCCATATATTGATGGAATAGTTGACTGCATTGTAGAATATGATTTGCTCCATTCCGAATGAATAATAATTCATCACTGATGATTTTTTATTGAGTTGTTCACACGTCAGAATAAAGGAAATGAAAGATATAGAAATCGTAAATTGCATTTACGCATAATGAAAAGTTAAAAAGAAAGTGATATTTTGATTTAATAAAATGAAATAAGTATATCCAGTTACATGTAAATGGATTAGTTAACATAATATTAAAGTGATATCCGTCTTGCCCTTCCCATAAAATTATGGGCGCATTGTAGGATCAATGTGATTCAGAGACATGTTGAATTATATTTTTCCATCACTGAAGAATTGTATCACGTGAACCACATTCTTCGCCAACTATGACAATCGCAATTTCATTGGCGGTGAATGCGCTATAACGTCGAGGAGGCTGTTAGAGTGGTTTTTAGTTTGCTCGTATTTGAATTTAGTTGGCTCGTATTAAGTGATTCGCCGGTAAGTTATTGAAGTTTTGAATAATTTTATCAGTGAATTGCCATTGGTAGAAAAATTTTTGTAAAAAGAATATAATGGGTTAGTACCTGGAACAGCATCGCAGCTTTGAACAATTTATGAGTCATCATCATCCATTTAATATATTGTAAATATTTATGCATAGCGACCGGAACGGTTAGAAATGAACCAACACAGTGATATATTTATTCATAAATTTTGAAAATTTTCAAGTACTGATTTTGAAAAACTTTCTCAACTCCAAAAATGTCGTTTGGAACACTGAATTATATTTGAGAATGTTCTTCAAAAAGTGTGTGGAATCAGATAAATCACTTGAAAGCAATGATAATAATGGATTAGGGAGTGGATGCAATATCAGCAATTTGCCATTTGTGCAACTTACTATTTCATTGTTGAACTTAACTGCCTTCTCCATTTTACTGATATTTACATTAGGAATCAAACTGTAATCCTATTTAACATAATATTAAAATGCAGCAAGATTCAAATTAAATTTTACTATTCATTGCGATCAAGTAGCTTATAAGCGTTCTTTTTCAATTTTGCCGCTTGTTGGTCTTCTGATTCTGCTGCGCGCGATCGGGTAATACAAAAACGTCGTCATCCGGTTCTTGTTGCATACTGATCCTGAAATTTTGAAGCAGGTGAATTTGTAATTCGTAAACTATCTTCTTTATGACTTGCTTGTAGTTCTTCGTCCTTTTGAGTAGCTTAAAATCGATTATTGCTACGTCCTGAGCTATAGATCTACTAAGTAACAGACGTTTTAAAGGCATATTTTTTGACGAAGCAATTAACACGATATATGCTTGTATAACCAAAATATCGTTTGACGATTCTTTGAATAAATAGATAAATTACAGCTTGCACTGTGAAATTCCGTTATAAATAAATTATTCGGCATCGATAATAAAAATTATATTTTGAATGTATGAGATAAATTCTGAATGTAATGACTGTTGTGTCTATAACCTTCACACATTTGCAATCAATAATTTGGCAATTTTTATCGAAATAGAATAAACAGGACGACAGTGCACATTGACAAACAAATATTCCTTTTTTAAAATTAAATTTTTGTATTCTTTTAGAATTATAATGCTTAGTATTCTTTGAGAATGGCAATGAAAGAAACTATTATTATATTTCCTGATTCGTTTAGAATTCTCTAGTTTAACGTTAGAAAATGCAATTAAAGTATTTTCTTTTAAAATTGATTAAACATGGAAATTATATGTATACCAAAAAATTGTTGATACATTTAAAAAGATAAGTTTTTGAAAAATAAGGTTCAAAATTATTTATATTTTCAGAAATTACTGCAGAAAACATTAAAATTTTGTTAAGCTTTTAATTAAAGTTTCAGACTTGCTGGATTGGTCTCCCCAAAACTTTCTCAAATGCTATGTAATATAGTTGTTACCTCAGATAACGAATTGCTTACAATAGCTACAAAATATTAACCTTTAACTTGAATTTGGCATTTCTACTGAATCTATTGTGTTGTCTCTTCCGCGATTTACTTGGAGATTAATCTTTGGTTAATAGATACGAAATTATTATTATTATTTTAATATTAGACAACTGTAGTATATCTATAACCATCATGCAGGTATAAGCAATAGGTTGACAAAGATTCATTGCAATCAGTTGAATGGTACAGCAGCATATATGGTACGAACAAGCAAAAATTTATTTTTATATGTTACATAATTCAAATTATTTCACTCATTGCGCTGTTGTTGTTTTTATATAGTTCCCGGACCGCCTGCAGATATCAAAGCTGTTGTTATGTCTTCAGATACTATTCTTGTTAGTTGGAAACCTCCTTTACATTCAAATGGTTTAATTACTAAATTTACATTATACTGGCGTAGCTTAGCCGTTGGTGCCAAGGTAAGCATTGTCTTCAATAATAGAAATCATTTTTGTAATGCTTGTTTGAAAGATTAGATAATTATTTTATTAAAAGGTTTAACTTATGTAATCTACAATCCAGAAGTACAATGTATTTTTGAATCTAATGCAGTAATTTCCCAAGCACAAATTGAATTTTTTTCGATCATTATATTTTAAATGTATATATGTGGCACATAATAACATAACATTTTTTTTAAAAAAAATGTCCAAGACATGCAAGATTATCTTTATTGTAAAATAGCTTAATTCAAATATAAGTAAATATTAAACATTCTTTTAGGAAATGGCTTTACCTATTCCAAATCTAATCCTGTATAATGTGTATGCATTTTTAATAATTCGTTTATGAAGCTTTCAACTCTACAGTTAAAATTCAACAATGATTCTATGATTTATGGCTCAGGATAATTAAGTTCATGCTTTATTTAAAGAAAATTTTCAAAATTATATTTAAGACCTCAGTTATATCTTTATCTAAAATTAAAATCATTATTAAATGAGATAGTATATGAGCTGTTTATAAAAACTTTTAAGAATAAGCTGAAGACGAAAAATTATATTTTATTAGACATTTATGTACATTAAAAATAAATTTCATGAAGTTTGTATGTTATAAAACTCCAAATTACCTGATTATTTAATTTCAATTTTGGTTTAAAATTTTCTGAAATAAAATAAGATATTAAGCCAATTTAGAAATAGTCAATTTTTTTATTAATTACAAACTCTGTTCCCATATATAAAGTAAGGGTTATTTTATCTTTTAATGTTAACTAATAATCCTATTGAATAAAAAAAATACGTTTTTTAAATACTTACTAACATGTATATTGTTATCCACAATATATAGTTAAATTTTGTGGCATTCTTAAAATTTTTTTAATAATTTATTTTTAAAAATCATATTTTAATAATTAAGAGAAACATTTTCCTACTTGTCATTTTTCAAAGACTACAGCATTTATAAATCGATTTGCACAGTTGATATTCTCATTTAAACAAAATAATAATAATAATAATATGTTGTGGATGATAAGGAGATTTTGTGCATTGCAATATTTGGTATTAAAACTTTTTTTTTACTAAAATTTTTATTTTATACTTTTGAAAAACATTTATTGATATCAAACATTTGATCTCATGAAATGACAAAATTGCTTACTTATGATATTTACATTATATGTTTCATAATATCTTATTTAATTCTTGTATAACAATTTATCCATTTTTCTTTTGAACAAAAGGTTAATTATGTCTCATTTCTATTAGTAAATGTTAAAAATACTTTGATCAAAAGATTTTTTTTAACCTGCTATCTACATTTCTTTTATTTTTACTGGGTATTTGTTTTATTTATGTTGAGATTATAACATTCAAGAAGGATGAGCTCATTAAGTGATGAGTTACTTTTCTTTCCAGAATGAATCTGTTATAAGAGTTCCTTCCAATCTGTATCAGTACAAAGTTTCAAATCTGCTAGACAGGTCGCGACATGAATTTTGGGTCACAGCTTCAACTTCCAGAGGAGAAGGCGAACCTACAAGAGCTGTGTCTCAGACCACAAGCAGTAGAGGTCTGTGTAGAATTATGATGTCAGTTTTGCTCATGTGTTATTTTTTAACATAGTTCACATTATTTATAGATGGTTAATTTATATTGCTTAAAATTAACTAATTGTATGCTTGAAATTTCCAATTATCTTTTATCACAGTTCCTGCAAGAATTATGGACTTTGGAGAGAGCATTATTACTGTGCCTGGAGACAAGGTAGTTCTATCTTGCCAAGCTGTTGGCTCTCCTGTCCCAAAGAGAGAGTGGAAATTCAGGTAAAATAAAGTAATTTCTAATTATGTGCTACAACTCGCACTACAAACAGTTGTTCAACATCAGGTTATATATATATATATATATATATATATATA
>JAOUZG010001441.1:365348-412597 GCA_026289955.1 Argiope argentata | reverse complement strand
TATAATATAAATTTTAGGATTAGTCACTAGTAATGAATCCTACAAAATTTATTTTAATTTTGTTTATATATTTAAATGTAGCAATGCACAATTATGATTTGTACACTTTTGTTAGAACTCTTTACTTTCATGGATTTTTAGTGTTTGGATAAAATTTACGTAAATTTTTCAGCTACAATTTTAAATAAAGTTCAGAATGCATATATCATAAAAAAAGATTGGCCATGATTTCTTACAAAAATTTTTTATTTGAAAATATTTAATTATATTATCCATTTCTATATTGAATTTTAATAATAAGTAATGAATTTTTGTAAGTGTATTTTTATAAGAACTTACATTACTTACTATTCAAAAATTTGCTTAGTTTTTTAAAATTATTTTAAAGTGTGTTTTCCTCTCTTATTGAAATTAAAGAATGTAGTAGCTCATAGAATTTTTAATCTTTTAGTTGTACATGGAAATTTTAATAAACATACATATTTTTTAGCAAACATTTGATTGGTGATGCTATCTTATTTTTTTATAGGAATGAACCACTGCCTAAAATGCATAGAATAGAAGTCCATTCAGATGGTGCACTAATAATCAGAAAATTGCAGGTATCTGATAGTGGCAATTATTCCTGCCGTGTTCAGAATAGGCATGGTTCAGATGAAATCATCTATGCTCTGTCAGTTACAGGTACTTGATGGAATGCAACTTCAGAAAAGTTTTTTCTTTTGCTTTTTGAAGTATATATTATAGTTTTAAATATTAGGAAATAGTTTTAAAAAATTTAACATTATGAAGAATGCAGAGTCAAATTTCATTCAAACCAAAGCTAATATTTTCTTTGTGTACTGTGTAAAACTTTCAAAATTTAATAATTGAAAGTACTGTAAAATATTTAATAAACATTTTTATATATTTGTTAATATCAATTAAAATATTTCTATTTTTCCGTGAAATATTTTTAATTGATAGCACTTTTTGATAACAATGAAGCTGTGTTGTGTAAAGATAATTGTTATTTTAAAAAATTCATATTAACTTTTCCTTTTTTGTCTTTGCTTATCTGTATTTTAACCACTATGCATATAGCTTTCCCTGTGTTTATCTGCTCTATACATATTTAACAATTAATAATAAATAAAAAATAATGAGGTCTTACAGGTTGTACAGTTTTTATATTACACAACTTAAAAGGTTTTAAAACTTTCAATCCTAATTATTTTATGTTATTAAGATAAATGACATTGTAAAATTCCAAGTTTGGCTATTTATAAGTAAAGACCTGGGGAAACAAATCAAGCAAAGTTGACTAAAAATTCCTATTCTAGAATTTGACAAACATAATTTACTGTTTTAAAAAATTGATTTCCTAAGTTCATATTGATGTTCCATGAGATTATTATTTTTTTAATCTGAAGAATTAAACAAAGCCCAAAGAAAACAATCTAAAGGGTTGATGATCTAAAAATAGATAGGGAATGACAATGCACATGTAATTAAGCACACATTCATTTATATATTACTTTGCATTCATATTTACCTTAGTTTTGTGTTTGGTATTTAAATAAAATGTGATTGAATTTTGAATTCTAATGATATGCTAACAATGGTTAGCAGTGAAAGATGTCTGAATTCTAGAAACTAATTTAAATAATACTCAAAGATTTGTAGTTAAAAAAGGCAAAGATTAAATAAAATGCTCATTTGAAACAATTTAAAAAGCATTATTTAATATATAATAATGCTGTAAAAAATAATGAACTTAGAAATTGAAATTAAATGTTATTCAATTGATTTAAACAACAAAAAACTAAAAGAAGTGTATGATATGACAAATAGGTTAAATAAAATTCTAAATAGGCTAAATTATGAGACAAAATTAAGTCAAGAATTAGGTGATTAAAATTTCTAAATCAGGTAACTACTTTAACACCAGCAACAGTGTAAGAATGATAGATATGATTCAACATTGAAATAGGTTTAATGTTTTGACACATGTATTATGTACACACACACAGAAAAAAAAGAGGAAGAATTGGTGCAAATTTTGTTTAAATTAACTTTGAAAATTTTATTAAATATCAAAGAAAAAGATGTTTCATTACTTTTTATGATTTTTTTATATTAAGATGATAAGAAACTAATCTTTTTTGTTAGGTAATAAATTTCAAAGTTATGGCTTTTAAACAGAAAATGATTCTATTCCCATTATACTCCTTTAGTGTCTATAGCAACATTTTAATAGTATATGTTTTTGTATAAGAGTTAAGAAATATATATGCCAAATTTCATTTGGTTGCATCTAGGAATGTATAATTTTAGAATTTTCAAATAAATCCACAACCATTAATTTTATATTTATAGATAGTTTTTAAACTGTTTGAAATATTCAGAAAGCAATAACAAAATAATTTTTTCCATGCACCACTACGGACTTTCTGTATACAGAGCCTGGTAAGTTTATGTTCTATATGCATTATGTTCTATGTTTATGTTCTATATGAATATAACATTAGTCATATTTTAAAAGCTATTTAAATTAGTATTTTTGAATAAAGCTCACAAGTGCAGGCTTGATTTTAAATGCTTAAGTGTGATGTAAGCATTTTATTTTGTGCATATGAATGTTAAGAACTAAAAAAATCTGATGCAGCTTAATTTGCTTTTATTATCTGAGAAATGTTACTTTTGAAAATATCCTTATGTTTTAGGGCCGCTAATTTTGTTGATTTTTACAGAAAAGTCAATATAAAAATGATTTTATATAGTTTTGTACAAAGCTGAATTTTAACTGTTGAAAAACATTATTTACCTTAATTTTACAGTTAGTTTTGTTTCTCCCATTGGTGAAAAGCAACAACAAAATGCATTTTCTTCAGCAAACATTTGCATTTATTCAATGATACAAATACAATTTTCTAACAAATAATATCTGCTAAACAATATTTGTATCTTTATGGGCATAGCCTTTTGTTTTTCAAAATATGTATATAAATTTTTATGCTACTAAATGTATTTTTTTTCAAAGTATGTTAATTATTTTCAGTTCCATCACATGTTCCACTAGTAAAAGTTCTATCAACTACTGCAAATTCTGTTTTATTAGAGCTTCCACAATCCAAAGAGAGAGCAATAGCAAGAGGTAATTCATATATTTGCATTTTTTGGTGGGTGGGTGGGGGTAAGAAGGCAAATTACTTTTGTAGATTTCAGTATTACTCTTTGAATATAGTGGTTAATGTTTCCTGTAGAAATAGAACTTTAAAATACAGAATGTTCAAACCTTTTTTAGATTATATTTTGAATAATAATGTTTAATACCTTGCAAATTAGATGCACAATTTCAGCAGTTCAACATTGATTAGTTTTTATCATGCAAAAGAAGAAAAGTTGGTTTTAAACCTGCTATGCATATTAAATACCAAATTATTTTATTACTGAAAATAATTTGGTGATAAATATTAATTTCATGTCTTTCATTTCAAATTCTTTTCAAAATATTATTCTTTTCAAAAATATGTAGTTAATACATTTTGTTATATATAGAAAGCTCTGATTCTCATTGTTTTCCATCTATTTGTTAAGGAATTTTATAAAACATTGATTAAAGTGATAAAATTATTAAAAACCATTAAATCTTTTATGCTGACAAATAATATATTTTAATAGATAAAGTAATTAGTGTAAAATGTTTTTCAAAAAATAATATAAAACATTCATTGATTCAGTTACATAATAATTTTCAATATTATATCAAATGTATTTCACTTATTATGTTGAAAAAGATATGTTAAAAATAATGAAAGAAAACAATATTTTCTTAATATATATTCATAAAAAACATATCGATTATGTTCTAATCAAGGATTAGTAATAACAGATTTAGATACTTTGGAACCCTAAACAGTGCACATAATGTGACCTCCTTTAATGAGGTCATATATTAACTTTGCATTTTAACATATTATGATTTATTTTAGGTTAATACTTTTACTTTTATTAATTTTTTGAATTTTTAGTTATCTGTATCTGTTATTTGTCTGCATTTATCTGAGTCTGTATTTGTTTGTATTTTTCTGAATCTATATTCGTTTATATGATACTTTATATATCCATATTTTCACAAATTGAATTAAATGTTCAGTCTTAAGAGTTAAAAAAATATCAGGAAACATATGGAAACCTATTATATATGATAAGATGATAATACTATTTTAATATTTTATCCTTATAGTATTTGTATTTTTTTAATAAATTTATTTATTTTGTTACAAGAAAAATAAAATTTTAATCCACTTTGTGATTTAGGTATTTGCCTTGTCCTGCTTAGCTGGAAAGACATCATTAATTCAATGACATTTAATAAGTTTCTTATTAAAAGTACATGATTTTTTTAAAAAATTAATGGAAAATGCAACAAGCGTGCTTGTGTTGTATCTTTTTTTCAGCATATATGTATGCATGCATAAAGAAAACATTTCATACACTCTTCCAAAAAATGCTTTGTGTTTATTATATTTTTAAAGCAAAATAACTTCTTTTTTTTCTGTTTAATTAAAAATTAGCATAAATTATCAATGATTACTTTTACTTTAATTAATGATATCAAATTTAAATGAATAACTTTCTTTGATATTATTGACCTCCTTCCTGCATTTTGATAATTAATGCTGTATTTCTATTTAATTCTCAGGGCACGAATTGCACTATAAACCAGAAGGGGGTGAATGGCTGCAGAGAAGGCTCCTTAGCAAAAATCATACTTATAAATTGGAGGGCCTGGAATGTGGTATTAAATATCAGCTGTATGTGGTCCCTTTAACTAGTGAAGGAAAAGGAGAAAGAAGCAACCCGATATCTTTTAAGACTCAGGGTTCTGGTAAATATACTCATGTTTATTGAATTCAAATTTTATTTTATTTTCAAATGATTATCTAATCTACACATGATTAATATCAATTTTAAGCACACAAAGATATTACTAGAGTAATGCAATCATACATTACATCATTTTTGTCTCAATATTATTATGTCATGTTAAATAAGGCTGATTGGTTTTTCCTAATAGGAATTTTTATTGACTTTCTCATTATAAATTCGGATTGGCTGCTTTTGAATCCTGCCTGAAGCCTATAAATATAAACTATCCACTTTTAATCATTACTGTGCATTAATTTTTAGTATATTCTACATTTGATGTAAATAAAAATCTTTAATGTAATCTGTCAATCTCAATTCTATTAACAGTCATTTATTTTTATGAAGTTACAGTAATAATAATATTTAGTAAAGGAAGTAACAAGTTTCTAGTGCTCTCAATGAATACATTGTTTAGTGCTAATATTTTATTTCAGCTACACAGTGATTTGCTTAATTTCTATATTTATTAATTTGATTTTTTAAAATTCTTTTAGTGTATAACATTCATCAAAAAATATTTTAAATCTTTGGAATTTTATAGAAGGTTGCTATAATTACATTGTCTTATATAATAAGAACTATTGTATTATAGAAGAACTATTGTATTATAAAATAAGAACTTAAAAAAATCAGTGTTATCAATAAACACTATGAAATGCATAGCTATTATACATTATTATAGATGTAATTACTTTTTTTATTTCAGAGAATCATTTAAAATATAAAAAAAAAAAAATTGTTAATAGCAGAAAATCTTCAGTTTAGTTGTTTATTCTTTATTTTCTCTCTGTTTCAGAGCTATTATAAAACTAGATCTTAAACAGTAACTAAAAAGATTTAATTATTTTCATACTGATTAAATTTCTACATTAAAAAGTATATATATATATATACAAAAATGCTTTCAAAAGTTTTTTATTTTAATTTTAAAATGAATTTGGGAATGAGAAATGGTTAATTTCATTGGATATTGACATTTATTTGAATTTTTCCCTTATGTTTTTCTGTCGCTGTTTTTTTAACCTAAAATAATTTCCACAACTTTTAAAATTCTCTTTTTTAGCATCTGAACCAAGTCAAAGTATTAAATTAATTGCCTCAAATTAACACCTTTTTCGTTTCTTTATTTTTAAATATCTTAATTATAATTATTTTAATGCTTAGAACTATACTTTCAATTTCTTGTTGATCACTAAATACCTACAAGAGAATACCTTCTTGTATTTGAATTTATTAAATTGTTCAAACAAACTCTATTTGTTACTATCATTTATTATAACAATTAGATATTTAAATATATTTAACAGTTTTTGTATTTTTTATCTTTGTTTAAAAGAATAGATATTGTCTGATACTAGCTATTTACTCTGTTCTATTCTGAACAAATAGCTAAATGTGTCAAATCTATGAGTTAATTGTTTATCTCAATGGCTTCATAAATAATTCTTTTTTACAATATTGAATTCAATAGCCTTAAAATAGCAGGATTTTCAATGAAATTCATTTTGTTTGTTCTTCTGCCTTTTTAAGTTACTTTCACCACCAATAATTATTAAAAAGAGAAATTTGCTAACTATTTATTTTCATTTATATTTTCCCCCCTTGTCCAGCTCCTGTTGCTCCCAAACAAGAGGATATGATTTTCACAAATTCTACCCATCTCGTTCTACATTTATCAAGCTGGCAAGGCGGAGGCTGCTCTATTACACGAATGAGCATTGAATATCGACCTCACAGTCATAGTCACTGGACGGTTTTAACAGACCATGTTAATCCAGAGCAGCAACATCAGTTGGTTGTACCAGATCTCGCACCTGAAACATGGTATGTTGTTAAAGTTGTGGCATTTAATGCAGCTGGATCGACTACTGCTGAGTATGACGTTATCACTCTGACCAACACAAATGGTATGTTCATCATTTTTAGCCAGTTGATAACTATGACTGAAAGATTAAATTTATTTATAGCAAAGTTATTCAAGATATCCAATGGTTTAAACTTTGAAATAATTTTGAAATTTTATATGAAAATTTGCTTTTGCTAAAAAACTGCCATTATTAAAACACTGCGATGAGTTGCTTGGCTTTTTAATCAGCTTATAGAAGTAAAGATTTGTTTATTGATAAACTTAAAATGGATAATGACATCTAGTGATAAATGAGTTTGTTTTGAAGAAAAGTCTGGAAAACTTTGCATATAACAAGATGCAGCTTTCCGCAATTTATAAAAATATGGTGTAGGTTTAAAATTAGCATGATTACTCATTAAAAGTATTTTTTAACTAATTACATTTAGTATTGAATCTTTTTTTAAAAGAAACATATGTTATACAATTCTGGGAACATTTTATGGCCTAAAAATTTAAATGAGCTGCGATAGATTCAATTTCAAAAGAATGGGGGGCAATGTTAAAATGTTAGGGAAGTCAATGTCTAAATATTATGTTTCTTCTTAAAGCTTTTCCTATACCAGACCATGGAACTCAAGGTCATATGCCTTCAGCAACGTCTTTTTTTGAAGACACGACAACTCTAGTTTCAATGGCTTCATCTGGAGTTGTTCTGATAGCTGGTATTGTAGCTGTCGTGTGTTTGGTCATGTATAAAAGAAGAAGAAACTCTGGGCATCATTACAGAGGTAGCTTGTAGATAAAGATTTTCTTAGAAACATTATTCTCAAATCTTTAAATGAAAAATAAAAGAATATTTAAAATTTTGATTTTTAATCAATATTTATTTCTACCTTAGAATCTGCATCTAGATCTGATGTTGCTACAACTACAGCCCTGATGGCACATATAGACAAGAAAACAGGAAGATCGGAATCTAATCGGCATAGCCACAGTCACAGTCATGGTCATGGCCACTCCACTCATAACCAACAAAGTCACAATAACCGTGATCTCCCGTCCTATTTCTCATCTCCTGTTCGGAAAGTAGCTCCCACCAATAGTGTTCCTCAGTCACGTCAAAATAGCCAGCAGGCTGGCCCATCTACTAGTCATTGTGAGTTTCTATTTATTTTGTGTAGGAATAGAATGTGTATTCTTTAATATTTCTTTAATTAATTGATTCTTTAATATTTCTTGATTTCTGTTATGATTATTTAATGTTTCTGTTTTCATATCTATTTATTTTTAAATATTAGACAATTTGATAAATGAACATTTTTTATTATTTTATTTGCAATTATTTAATTCTATGAATTATAAAATAAGAATATATATTAAAGAATCATTTCATCGAATATTTAAATTTTATTTATGATGTGTGTATTTGGTGCATGAACATGAACAGGTATCTACTAGACACACAATTATCCAACTCCTGTTTAACCAAATCACCATATATATATATATATATATATATATATATATATATATATATATATACACACACACCTTTTTTTACCCGAAATTTTGAGTTTTCAGACTTCTCCTTCATCTTACATTTCATTTATGACAATTTCTTCTTTCAAAATTAAAGCTTGACCAGTAGTGCATATTATCTTTCCTACAATTTAATAATGTACACAGGCATGTCGATATTAAATTATTGATGGAACTGCAGCAAAGAAATGTGTAGCATCATCCCACAAACAAATATATAAGACAAATGAATAATTTTATAATTTATTTTCATATTGTTGTAAGCTTTGGCACTATTCAACACAAAGACTGCAAATATACCATAACAGTTAAAAATATGCATCAATTTATATTTCATCTCTGTAAATAAGGATAATTTATATAAAACCATTTAACCCAGTTTCTTGTTTATTTGAGGTCAGCATAGCCCTTATTAATTCAGATAAAAGCAATTCTGTTGTACAAAATTTTACTTGATGAAGATAGAAATTGCAAAAAGGAATTGCAGACCATTTTTGAATGCAAAGTAAATAAATAAATTTTGTTCCTCGATTATTTTTTTAAAGATTATTTAAAAGGTTTTTGTATAATTTTTTTACATGGTTTGCTTTGAAGTGCTAAAAATTGTTTCAATCTATATTTGGTAATAGATTGAAATAATTTCACATTCTTTTAATGGGGGTTTTATTTGAGACAAAATAAAAATTAAAAATAAGGAATAATTTTGCTAACTGAAATAGTCTATGGTTATTTATTAACCGTTCCTTTTACATTAATGGAAATACTCAAAACAGTGAAATATCTTGAAGCTTTCTACTCCACACTTAGAAATCATCATTGAAATTTTAGTTCATTAGAGAAAGAAAGGAAACAAATAAAGAGCTTGAATATAATGATGCAGAACAATTTTAATAACTAAGGTTTAGTTGGGAGTTAGTGGTGGTTTCAAAGGACAGAAGATCATGCTGTGTGTAGCTTCTCATTCTGTTCCAGAATATGAGGATGAAATAGCGCCCTATGCAACTTTTCAGCTCCCACCCCCTCCAGGTGAAGAAGACATTGGTGAAACAGAAGAGTTCAAAACTTTCAGCGTTCATCATGGAGAGCCGCCTTATTTAACAAAGGTAGGACTGTTTTTTTTATCTGTAATGAAAGGCTTCTTAAATTAACTCCTTTACCAGAGAAGGGTAATATGGAAAAAATTAAGGTTAATGTAACATTTTGACATCACCGATTTTTCTTACATGTTTCAATTCAGTGAACAAAAGTAACTGAAAAGTTTGTATGGATTTCGCAGTTGATTATGTTAAGTTAGTTTTTCTGCATATGATTAATTAATCCTGTGTGAATTTTCAGTCATTTATATAAAGGTTCTGATTGTAAAATAGATTTACAAAATTAATCAAATAAGTTTTCATTAGAGTTTGATGAGCAATCAGAAATGAATTAAATTTAAGGAACTTTGCTGATAATAAGTTATGTTCTCATTAGTTTCTAAACCCTTCTTTTTAGTCATATTTGTATTCTCATCCCCAGTAAATTTACCTAATCAAAATTCTACTGTAGTTAAAACTTTTAAAAGCATTATAAAAGAAGACAAGCTTAGCATTTAAAACTAACTAGGAGCATTTTGAAATTATAACTAGTTACCAAATTCTGAAAAGATGCTTTAACTTAGCAAATACTAGTTAAGCTCTGTAGTATTTTTTTAAAGTGAAAAAAAAATGCAATGGTTTTTGTGTTTTCAGTTTATTTATTTGATTTTTCTTGTTGAAATTGGATGCTTCACATTTTTTTCTTCTTTTAAACATGACAAGATTACAAAATATCTAAATTTAGGTATATATTATTTTGCCCCTTATAAGTTTCAGTTATATATATTAAATCTTCTTACTTTTGTTTATACCAAGTGGTCAGTTTATATCTCAGAAATACTTGTATCATACTAAAGATGTGTTCAATTTAATCAATTTCATTTCATTTATTACTTCATTCATATTTTATAATTATTTTACCTTATGTAAAATGGTTAAAAATCTGTCAAAAAAGTTTATCTCATTTATTAAGTATCTCACATTTGTAAAAAAACAAAATTACATTAACAACTTCAATTCATTTTTTTATTCTTTGAGAAATTGATTTCCGAAATATGACATAATTTTTTTTAACTGATGAATATTACAGAGCAGTTTAGACCCTCCATCAAGTAAAAGTGGTAAAGCTAGTGAAGAATTATATCAAAGTCAAGGTAAGAAGTTTTTTTCCCTTTCTAAATATTTTTTTTAATACTACTATGATATTATTGATACATATTTGACTCAAAAAGACTTATACTTTATCCTTGTTTTTTATTTGTCTATCATTTTATTATGTTTGAAATAATTCATTATTTTATGAAATTTAGCTTTTTTTTTTCTTCTTTTTTTCGTTCTAAGCCTGAGTTATGCCTAAGCCTAAGTCTGCATATTTTACTTTTTATGTGATTAAATATGTTTTTTATTAAAATAATATCCTTGTTGGTAAATAATTCGATAAGAATTTGAGAAGGCTTTTTTAAAATATTGATGTTAATCATTTAACGGAGATATTTATTACTTTTTATGCCTAAAATTTTAAAGGACTTCTTGAACTTACTTTATCGTTGTAAATAATGCCATTTTAGATTGAGATCTGAAATGTATTTCTGATTTAATTGTAATGCAATAATTCAAAGCATAGTGAAAAGGATGAAGAGTATATCATGTAAAAGAATTATTATTGTTCAGCAATAAAAACGTAATTACTATTCAGTGAAATGAATTGTTCGATTTATATAGCTAGAAAATAATGATAATAAAAATCAACAGTGCTGAAAAAGGAAAAAAAAATTAATATATAAATTTATTCATTGTATAACGAAATACAAGTAACTCGTATTTGACATATTTTCCCAAACTTGGAGAAATAAAGAATAATCAACAAAACAATTTTTGCGATTTGTTTTCCACAGTTCTGTTGACTTTTTTTCTTAAAGTAGCAGCCGATAAGAAAGTCGGTTGCAATCCAAACGTGAGTGTCTGGCTTTTTAAGGACACTGATTATAATACTACACCACCCAAAGATTCATTCCAACTATGTTATGTATTAAATGTCCAAAACATGGATTAATGTAAGTACTCTGGCGTTTTTTCTCAAAACAGGAATACTTCAAATCATATAAGGCTCGTTTCGTTACGAAATGAATGGGATAGATGCTTTGGGAAAGTGTTTAATTTGTGTAAATGAACTTGATTTCTGGATTTTACTTAGCGTTCATTTCTTCGCAGCTCCTAACAGTCACAGTCTAACATCCGGTTCATCTAATCAAGAAGAGCTGCTGAGAGCCTACGAGTACGCCCGACGGCACCCCCCTCCGCCGATTCAGTACGACAACAGCCACAATCGCGGCCACAGTCACACGAGCGGGACGGGGACAACAGAATCGGAAGCCACGGATCCCGGGATCCGACAGTTCAGCGGGACTCCTCCGAAGCCCAATGAGCGGCGTCAAGGAGCATGCCTTACTCCTGGAACACAAAGTGAGTGGGTGCTTCCTAGTGCCTAATTTACTGTTTCGAAAAACGAGCGAATTACAGAAAACGTTGAATCAGGAAAAATAAAGAAAAAGTAATATATACGAACATGTAAAATTTTGTATGGACACAAAATGTTTTATATTTAGAGATTTTTGTAATTTTTGTGAAAGTATCAACTGTATCATTCAATATATTGTGTAATGCAAAACATAGGTAAAAAATAAGTTAATTCTAATAGTGTAACAAAAACATATGGGAGCATGGAGGATTATAAATACCTGTTGAGGTGTCTTGACGACTTTATCAAAGAATGTATCATCACAATAACTTTCTGAAGTATAGAAGACTTTCTAAACAGGTGGAGCCAAAGTCTAGTTGTCAAGGCAAGAAAAAAAAATTCTGTAAAAGATGTGCCATTAAAATATTAAGAAAACACGATTATGAGTGTATAGCAGTCATTTTCAGAAGCTGCCTGTCGAAAACTTGGAAAATCCAAAAAGTAATTTATCCTACACCATGTCATTTAGATTACTGGTTTTTCACTATTTGAACAATTAATGATATTCTATGTGAGATTATTTTGTTTTTAATGATTAAAATCACACGTAGGTGGGATACTGTAGGGTGTTTCCATCACTCGAACCACGCATGACTGTAGATATTAATAGGTTTATTTCTTGCAAAATATACTACAAACCAAGATCCATAGCACAGATAACAAGCAAATCGCAAATCATTTCAAAGAAATTCAATATAACTTAAAGAGTGCAGACATTGGATACCTGAGTTCCTATACAGTTCACATTTATTTCCAATATAAAGCTTGGAAATACAATTGCACTTCTAATGAAAATTAATTCTGAAAATCTGTTGCATGTTTATGATAAAATTGTTGTCTGAGAAGACGCTGCGTATGCGTGTATGTTGCTGCATTATTGTTGCAGTGATTTTGATCTGGCGCAAAATTCTTTTTTGCAAAGTGCACCATCTCGTGACTTAGTCAAAGCTTGAGACTGAAGTTGTGGGGAACGTTCCAGAAAGTTCATTGTTCGCGACCAGACAATGAGAGAGATGACCAACGCTTAACACATTAAGGATCGCTCACGAATTTTCTTTTTTTTTTTTTCGCTTACCGTCTGTTACGGATCTATGTTTAGAACGTACAAGTTTGCCCCAAAGCGTGCGGTCCTTAATGTGTTGTGACACGCTTAAAGCTTCATGTTAAAGCTATCTGATGGAATAAACATCGAGAAACCTAACGAGGTCAAGGATCTATTTATGCATAATTCTCTCTCTTTTGCGATTGACTTGCAAATTATAGAAGAATATTTCTTTACATATGGGAATTTGTAAATGGTCTGTAAATTAAAATGTTTGGGATTAAAAAAATGTATGAGAAAAATAAAAATTTAATTGGCTTAGAAAATGAAAATTGTCTGTAACTTATTTTAATAACCATTTACTCGTTTTTTTTTCTCTTTCTTTCTTCAAATGGAAAGTAATATAATAAAATAACGAGAGGGAAGCAATTGCAAATCTTCAGCATCGGTTTCATAAGCTTTAATTTTAAATCGATGCTCGGACTTCTCAAATTTAGTTTCCGTGCTTAAGATTTAATTTAACAAATGCATGCTTTTAAAGCATTTAAGAGCGGTGTGCCTGAAAGTTGTTTTCAATTCCGCAGCCGGTGCTTCAGGGCAAAACACAGACTCCAGCACATCCGACGAGGCCACACCTGTGAACACTCCTCACCAGGCCAGAATCATTCCTACCGGGTTCGGGGCTCTGCCGAGAGACAGGAGTCGGTCGTCGTGGGGAGGGCAGAAGGGCAGGAGTCAGTCGGGTGCCAAGAAATCGAGTTCCAAAGGGATAAAGAAAGGGTAAGTTCTGTTGCCACTGCATCAGTTTTATTCACATACTGCTTTAGAAAAAAAAAAGAATACCAAAGATTTATATTAAATTGCATTTAAATATACTACAGAATTAGTAGAAATTAAACTAAATTATTGTGCTCAACTAAAACTTTTATTCTTGAAATAAATAAGCATGGTATAAAGCCGTTATTTCTTAAGAATTTCCTGTTAATAAAAACCTATATTCAATTTAAACTCAAATTAACGGAATGAAAAGCGTTACAGTGTCTTTGAATATTTCCCAAATGAATCTTTATATATTTTAAAGAAATTAAAACATTTAATATCGGTATTCAGAATATTTTTCTACAAAATTCTGCATTGATAGAATGTTAAGTTCTTTTTATAATCCCGAGATGTGTAAAAATACATATTTACATTATTCAATTCGGTGATTCAAAAATTTGAAATGCTCTTTCATACCACTTGATCTTGGATTATTCCTGATTAAAAAACTTGTCCTCCCATGTAGCACAGTCTGTTGCACTATATTGTACAATACTATATAAAACAATATTCCTTAATGTCAAACATCATTGTGAATATTGATCAATGTCATACAGTAATGTACAATATCTGTGTGCTACTAAGGCTGTACCGAAATATAGATAAATAAATATCTCAATACACTGATGTTTTTAGAAATTTAGACAGTAAAAAACAATCAATGATTATCAAATAATTGATAATAAAATAATGTTATATGCACTGAAAGTTTAAAATCGAAACCATTATTTCACGAACCCGGAATTTATTCGTAAGGCAGTTTTAATATATGTTCCCCTTCGCAGTAATTTATCTACAGACAAAGTAATAAACATTTTTTCATGGCATTAAACAGCATTTCTGTTGTATCATACCATCAGAAATAGTGTGAAATGGTATGGATAATGTGGGTCTCATCAGAATATTGTATCCCTCAAAACTGTTGCTGATCATTTAAATCTTTTCATATAAAATAAGACTGTATTGCTCTATTTTAAAAAAAAAATGAACTTATTTTGAAGCTTTTCAAGGAGTTTATTTATTTGCTTTTAATTTCCTGGAGACCACTTATATATCCACCCTCATTTAGATTTTTTTTTTTTTTTTGAAACTCAAATGCAAAATGATTTTTTTGAACTATAAAATTTACTGACTTTGAATGTTATATATTTTTTATTGATAAAATGTTTGATTAATTATTGTTATTTTATTGATTAAAAGGGTGGAATGTTCGAAAACTTATGAACCATTAAAATCCTTTTTGCTGATTCCCTTTCATGCTAAGCATGTCAAAACAGCCATTCTGATCCATTTGCTAAATGCCAGGTCATAACATTCTCATCTCGTATTTAAAGAAATAAAGACGCCATTTAACATATTTTGATATCAAAAATTCGGGGTTGTAACTTATTTTTAACCTGAAGAATTGAAAGCAATTATTTAGGCTTTTAGCATTTCTTAAAACCGAGTCAAAGTGGTATATGGATATTTATTAAAACTTACGTAACTGTTTGCTAATATAAAATGTCCATCCCATAGAATTATACCTGAGACTAGATAATTTCGAATCACAATGAGATCGAAATGCAGCAGAATTTTCTGTACGATTAAAGTTTCTTTTTATGTACATGCATAGGGCATTGTTTAAATATAAATAAATCGAATTATTTAGCTGTTAAACTATTTTTTTTATCCCGATACTGAAAAGTTAACTTTTGTAGATTGCCTACAAATCTGCTGCTACCATTATTTGTATTTCCATGTTATACATATAAAGTAATAAGTTATTTTGTTTTTGATTTTTGAAGAGTAATAACTTAAATAACCAGCAACCAACTTTCCCCTCAACTAACTGGGCAATAGGTGCATTCCCTGCTTAAATTCGGAACACAGTGTCGTAAATCTTCTTTTATTTTGTTTTTGAAGTCTCGCTTGACCACTAATTAAAAAGACGCCTTAATTTTTGGAACAAGACAAATCATTAGCTTTAATTTTGGGCTTACATCACAAAGTGAAAAATACGAAACAATGAAAATTTTAAAAGGATTAGGAAGTCTAAAATTCTGAAGTTTGGAATTCTATACTAAAAACAATGTAAAATATATCTTCACTTAAATATCATATCTTACTTATTCTAGAGATGGAACTATAAAGTTAAAATCTTTTACATATTAAACATTGCGTAGGTCAGACAAAATTCGAAGAAATACGAGAATTCATTGCATTCTTTCATAAAAAAAATTTCTATAAAATTTAGCAATACTTCAAAATTTTATTTTCTAGTGTGATGTAGTGGCTTTCATGAAGCAGCTTTAGTTAATCTAATAATGAGTTGTAAGCATGTTTGAGCAATAAATAGGAATTGGCTTCCAGATTGCAAATGCTTGCAGTGATTCGATGTTTATTAAAGAAAAGTTGTGACTACACTAAACTTAATGGGCAGTTGCTTGAAGTGTGTGGGGAAAATGCATAGCTGTGGTCAAATGATGCAGTCTTTGAGAATAGGAACACATATATAGTTGAAGTTAAACATCCATAAATATTTAAATTACTTCAAAAAGTTACCTGGATTTTTTGGATATAAATAAGGTTATTACAAAATTTCGATGCTATTTTGATTTGTTAATGTTAATAACTTTTTTATTAACTCTCCTATTTATATTGTAATTTTTGTGCAATGGCGTAGCATTGATAAAAAAGAAGAAAAATTACCATGCGTTTAGAATCATGGTTTGTTTTGATATTCTATAAAAATGTAATCGAAATACTTACATTTATACTTTTATAGAGATGATATTTGATTAAACATTAGGACACCATGGCGAGATTGATAGTCTTAAAATGTTTATATTTCGGTTTTTTATTTAATTCATTTATTGAAGTAAGGTGCAGTTACTTTGACAAGCAACTGAAATTATCAACTGTGATTTCATCGGATACTTATATTGAGTTAGTAAAAAATTGAACTGTATGCATTTTAAGCTTAAAGTATGCAGGGGGCTTTTGGATACTAAAATTTGATATGATGGTGCTACTTTGAAGTGAAACTGGCTTTTTGGCCAGTCATTAATTCTTTTAAAATGAAAATAGGGTGCAATTTTGAATTAGAATTTAGTTTCTAATTGTAAAATAATTAAAGGTATAAAGTTATTTTTAATATTAATAATTTATAAAAAATTATATTTAATTTTTTTATTATTATATATTTTTATTTATTAATTAAAATTATTTAAATAAAAGTAATAAATTACAGACAATTTTCAATATGCAACTCTTATATAATGTAAAAATAAATGATCATTCTCTTACTACCTGAATCATAATTAAATTTTTAAGCAAGTAAAATAAATGCAAATATAGCGTAAATGATGATGAATTATTATAATAACTGACATCATAAATATATTTAACTAATTTTATGATATATACAAGAACCAGAGTGTTAAATGCAAAAACGTTGGAAATATGTTATTTATATTTGGACATCTTGCAAAATTGATAAATAAAAATTATCCATTAGAGAAACATTAAAGGAAGTGATTGAAAAGCAAACCATTTATCTTCAAAAAAATATTTATCTTTCTTTAGAACATCGGATATTCTCATGGAGCATACCTTATCATTATTACAAATTTTGAAGTATCTTCCTATACAATCCAAAAATTAACATCTGCTCTCTGGTTTTATTTTTTTACTATTATTAATCCTGAGAACTATTTTACATAAAATTTTTTTATTAATTTCAACTGCTTTTTTTTTTAAATTTACTATATATAAATACAGTTTCGTTCAGTTATATCAAATAATATGTCATTATTAAAGTCCAAACATTTTAAACAGGTGATTATTTTAAAATTATAGTAGTATTTAAATTGTTTTTATTGTTGAAATTATATTTATAACTATTTTAAAACTTAAAAAATATATTATAATTATAACTGAATTGCCATATAAATAAACATGATATTTTTTCTTTAAAAAACTGTATTATAACTTACACACTTTTTTATACAAAAACAAATGGTTTGTCGCTTGATATGTAACATGTTAGTTAAAACCATCTTTAAATTATTAATTTTACTAACAAAAACTACTGTAATTTCAATGGTTTTTTTTTTAAAAATTAAATAATAGTTTAAGAATTAGGTCTTGGGAAGGCTAAGCTAGTGCATCACCAACTGCGCAACTTTGAGAGTGATTTTTTCAAAATTGGCTGGCTATTTCGCTTTTAATATTTTAATGAATGAACATGCCGAAGGCGAATTAGAATTTGATGAAATCTCATTTTTAACTCAATTTTCCAACCTGTGATTCTGCTTATAAAAATATAAGATATTATTATATATCTTTTTTTTTTTCATACTTCTACAAAAACACATTAAATTATTTTTGTTAATTCAACTGGATTAACCTTTTCTAAGCTGTGATGAACACATTTACCACAAAACTCATCAGTTTTTGTATTTAATTGTGTATGTTATCCAACGTTCTCATCAAATTTTTCGATGAAACAGTTATTCTAGTTAGTTTATATTCGTTTATCTTAACATAATGAATTTGTTAACTAACCAAATCAAACAACAATTCAAATTATGTATAGATAATATGCTTGATAAATCACAATCCCCAAAATATTTTAATATTTTATTACTATAAAAATATCCTTTTAAAGAATGTAGTGAAATTGTATCTTGCACTTTCATGACATAAGAATTTATTTATTGATTAAGTGCATTTGCTCTTGAAGGAAAAAAAATGTATGTTTTATTCCTTATTTCTTAATTTCATAGCACTGCCAATCGGTGATAAGTTTTTTTGTACTATGATTTAATGCAAAATATATTTTGAAAACTTTGTTTAGCAATGAAGGCTTTCTTAATAGCTTGATTTATAAAATTCCTAGACCCAATAAGAATATGCAGTTTGAAGTTTAATTAGATTTGCGATTTGTTCACTAGATGAATTCAAGCAGATTTATATATGAATATTCATTTTCGAAAATATATCAGTTCCATGTTTTGTTTTAATGTTTTAAAATAAACCTAAAAAGTATTTTGCGCTTCATGAAAAAAAATTAAGTGGATTGGGTAAGAATAAAAGAATTTTTAATCAATGTATTTAAAAGAAAAGTTTTAATGAGATTCGAACCTCTTTCGTATTTCGATTCATTGTTTTTACGATATTTTTTTAGAATTTATTTACACTTAGTAGTAACAATGATGAAGTTCACTCTAGAAAATTCTATTTCGTATTTTTGCAACGTACGCATGTATAAATACTAAAATTATAAAAAGTATTGCTGTAAAATATATTAAAAAATTATTTTGTAAATTGGTAAAATTGATCAAAATTTAGAGAAATAAAATTATCGTCATTAAAAACTAATTTTTTAAACATTTCAAACTACCTTAATAATAGATTTTGCATCATAATGCGCTTATTGAGTAAAATATTTATACTGAAAAATACTTCCTTAGTTAGAATTTTCTAAGCCTGATAGTTTTAATTCCTACTGTCATTCATACGTAGTAAAAACTGTAGTCGATTCCTACAGTTTTCACTACGCATGATGCTTGTTACGTGATACATTACATATAGTATATCGTCCTGAAAGAGTTATGTTAAAATTAGTGATCATGACAATGCCAGTTCTCGGTGATAAGCTCTTCAAAACATGGGAAAACGAATGACTTCAGAAAGAAAAAAATTATCTGAAAATAAGCACGATTATAATAATCATAATTCATATAAATTATAAATGTAGAAAAAAAAGTTTACAAATATCCAACTATAAATGCTATCAATATATATAAAGCTGGGATGTGAGCTCAAGCTTTAAGAAGCTTATTGTTTTTAGTTGATTTCTCTCTGACGTCGTTCGTTCTCCCATATCATATGAAATACCCATTATTTTATCCCTTCGGCATGGTTCTGAATTCTAAGTCCCTTACATTTTAAAAGCCCGCCTGTTTGAAACCATGCGCAGAGAGTACCCGAAGCGGCCCGAGTTTTCTTATAGAAAGTAAGCAATTCCTTTGTTCATTTGTGGGAAATTGAATCCGCCCTCTTCTTTTAGGCAGCATCCGAAGCGGGATAAGTAGCAATCAATTAGTGCATCTGTTTTTATGAGTTGCTCAGTGGTTTGGTTACACTTGTGACCAGCACTGACGGCCTTTCATTCTTCTCACCTATTGTGCCTCCTCATCAGCAGGCTTTCGCCCCGTGTGTCCACGCCGATTGTAAGTAGCCTCACGCACACAGTACTTCTTGATCTTTAAGACAGTGGTTCTCAAACATTTTTCTTCCTCTCTTTTGTCTTATGCATCATTCTTTTCTGCACCTATTCTTTCTTTATTTTAATCCTCAATGTTCAAAATATTCTATTTTCAGTGGCGGCTTCCAGCATTTTCTAGAATTATTTCAAACGTTTTATTTTCCTTAATGAAATTAATTTATACTGTTCTCTACCAAAACTCAACGTCAACATCTGAATATGCTTAAAATAATGAAAGAGAATTTTGGGTAATTACGTATTAGACCGTCGACTCCAATGGTCGTCAACGGTTTAATAACTCTTTGGCGATAAACCGTCGACGCCAACAAAAGGGCGGACGACAGTTTAGGTTTGAACGATTTTTTAAATAATGGGCGGGTTTTTTTGCCATTATGGGCGATTTAGCAACTCATTGGCGACGCCTTCAAATTTGGCGATAAAGATCGACGGTCTAATACGTAAGTACCTAATTTAGCTCTGAAAATGGCAAAATGATTTATATTCAAAAGAGAAGTGCAGTTGTTACGACTCCAAAATGCTGCGAGCGATGCAGTCGTAAGAAATGCCACTTATCGCAGAAAATTACGTGACAGCAGAATTAACTTGTTTACAGCGAGTGACCGCGACATTTTCAAAATTACTCTTTTTCTCAGCTGACGAACCGCCACTGATTATTTTAAAAATTCCTGCTACATTAATTTTTGCCAGATTTAAAACTTCGAAGACAGATCAATTGAGGATCGCTGTCTTAGCCTTATTCCTTGCTGAAATTTTGCTAATTTTTATTTGGCGTTAGAGTTTTTCATAATTTCCCGATGTAAGAATCATTACTTGACAAAGCTGGCCCTTAATAGTTCATTTATTTATTTACCGAATAGTACTGTTTAATATATATTACTAGATTTAATTAGCAAAAAATAATTAGAGTTTTATTGCTAATTGCAGCAAGGATGTAGCTAAAAGATTAAGAAGTATAATCGTGAAACGCAGGGGTAATATAGATTTCTTCAAAAAAGCTTCAGTATGAATTTTGCATGTTGACATGAATTTCAGCAAATATGTAGCTTTAGTTCGAATTTAATAGCTGTGTTCTTCTAAGCTATATTAACTGTCTTTGTTATATTTTTCTTTTCTTTGAGAGCCACTGTTATGTTTTTATTTTTATTTACATTTATTTTTAATATAAATATTTACTGCATAAGGTAAATTTTCTTACAGAATGTTTTATTTTAAAATTTTGATGTTCAGTATATACAGTGTACAATAATTTTTATACCTTTTAAAGAAATTTTTCTATAAACATTCAAATTTATTTTAGATCAATCATTTTGATTTAGCTTTTTATTTAAAAATATTGCCCATGAAATCACCTTAATGATTTACTCAAAATGCAATCATTTACTCAAAAACTATGAAAAGATATGCATCAAAAATCGAAATATTTTCCACTAATGTGTATGATTTATTGTCATTTATCGGGCAGATGATGAATGCCTTTGTGATAAAAACTTGATGGTTTGAATGCAAGATTGTCATCAAGAGACTTTCTCTCGTCAACTTTCGAGAACCGCTGATTTCTCAGATATGTTGACATCCATCTGATTAAGTGGTTGAATTTGGATAGTAGACATCTTCCCAGCGTTAGGAGATAATGAATTCCCGAGTTCGTTTTGCTTTTTGTAGACAAGAGTTATCGTGCAATAATATCACTCTCTGTCTTCCTTGGTCTGTAAATGGTCTCTCTCTGGATCTGGTAATCTCAGCTGGACCAGATTGATTGGGTTTGATACGTTCTTTCCAATCCCACTTGACACACAGTAATACTTTCTAAGCATGAAAACTCATTTTTGAAACTGATATTGATGACTGGCTTGGACCAACTTAGACGTTTCTGCATTTATAATTAGAACAAAATCCACTTATCGTCCCTAATGATTCCATGCAAAAGAATTCCTTTTGTTCCGAGAAAGTAAATGTGTGTATCAAATCGCATCTCAGGTTTTTGTTTTCATCCATTAGTTTATGAAAAACTCATTTTCCTTCCGTCTGTATCTCTTCCATTGCATGCTATTGCAGGGATATTGCTTTGTTAATAACTCCTAGCTGTTCTGCAAGGTTTTCTTCTTTGGCATAGACTTTCATTCTGGAATATTTGAAGATCCTTTTCTTTTATTGCACCATCTGACATGGATCGTCTTCAAGACTAAAAATGCCACCATGAAATCTTGCGGATTATTTTTTACTGTTGAATCATTCACAGAATATTCCCTCCAAGACGAATTAATGAATTTTAAGCTTGAGCAACATTTTTTTCCTTTCAGAAATATAATAAAATTCGATGGCATAAATGTTGCTTATCGATATATATTTCTGATATAAGTGATACACACGGAATGATAACTTATAAATGACTGAGACTGAAATAACAAGAAACAATGACTAAGTTACGTATATTCAAAATGATGGTCTAATTTGATATATTAAGATATGTTTTTTAATGCAACCTACTTCTGATCCAAGTTTTTACTTTTTCACCTGTTATATTCTTACTGCTATGACTATGACGCCTGTTATAAATTGTCTACTGTATGTGGTCTCTATGAAGGAGAAAAATCCCAGTTAGTTATTGCTGCTAAAAGCGGTACAATACAACACAAACAAAAATCGTTCTTATGTTCTAAAAAAAATCATTCTGTTGAAAAAAAAAATGGATTTTATAAGTTATATCATCTTTGCTCTTACAGATTTATCTCCTTTAGTTCAGTCTCTTTTGTATGGTCAGATTTTATTATTCGCCTTGAAACGGCAAATTTAAATCTGCTGCTTCCACTGCTGTGGAGGGTTATATGGAGTCAAATATTATCTACTTGAGTATTTGACTGTTCTGGTTTATAATAATAACATGAAAAGAAATAATTGATAAAACACAGAGTGATAGTTGATGCTTGATCCAGGGCCTAGTTACTTTTGATAGTAAGGCTTTTCAGCTTTGCTAAATGGTATATCGAAAATTCCTCATCAGATGTGAGGGAGGGGCAGTAGCTTCCACAACATCAATAGCTTAATGAGATTATCAACATTTTTATACTATTGTTTATGCTAATTCTGCACCTCCTACTGCCATAGTCAATAGCAAACATGTGAGAAGTGATCATGTCTCAAAATTTGACGTTGATAAGATAGCACAGAGAGAAGATGTTTAATATTTTTATTTACTGTTCACTATTGTTTCCATGTGGTCATCTGTTTCCTCCAGAGCATCTGTATTGGAAAATTAATGTATGAAAGAAAATTGATCCTTTGCATACCGTTTCCATTTACTGCGAGCTAATAATGTTTTGAGTACATTATTAGCTCGAGCCATGAGGTTAAAGGTTTAACTCCTCTTCAAAACATCGCACAAGCTGACGACAATCTAACCTCTTGTCGGCTTGGACTGCTTTTTCCTGTAAAATTGTGTCAATTCTGTAGAAAATAGATGCTCCGTGCCAATTATATGATGGCCATTTGTAACCTTTGAAGAATTTTATATTCCACAATAATGATGATAGATTATTTTAGAAGGATACTACGTCATTCACTGGATTCAGTTGTTATAGTGAATCGTTTGTGAAATGTCCCAGTTTCTTCAATCATATGATAAGACTACATCAGCAAGCATGAGCTCATTGTGCACTTGTCCGATGTGGTGGGCAAAGCGCCATTCAAATGTTCGGTCAACTTATTAATACCATTCTGTCAGGATCAACTGAGTAAAAAACATTCTTGAACAACGGGAACTTCAATAGCTACTCTAGTTAACAGTAATCCATCATCCTATTGGTTATTTAAGCAAAATCCAGTTTTAAACTCAAGAAGTTATTAATATCTGTAAAATGAAATTACATGTTGAATAAAATTAGAGGCCTGTTAAATTTCATCTTCCTTCAGTAATACAATACGTCTACAAATGCATTGTCAACTTGAATTATCACTGATTCTAGCTGAATCGTGTTTATCGTGTTGTAAAGGCTCCATTAAAAAATGATTGCTGCGGTTTAAGCATTTCAGGTTTAAAGGAAATCCCAAATAATACTTCTCCAGCTGTATACGTCCAACTTTAAAATTGATAACCTTGGCTATAAATTAAAATTCTCCTGCGTTTACTTATTAATATCAGGTTGAGGAATAATAACGTTTGAAAACATATCAAGAAACTAAGATTAGAGAGTCAGGCTAGTTTAAAATTTTATGATACAGATTCAAATAATTTTATCATGAAATAGCTATATATATTGTTGCCACTGTAATACCAGTGAATAAATGTTAAAATGTCATGAACCATTGGTGTTAAAAACGTCTGTACGATAATTCAATACTTCAAAATAACTTCAATAAGCCGTTAAATAATTACCACCTTGCTATTGTTCCTGAAAAGAAAAAGATCGTTAAATGACCAAATTGAACCGTTCCGTTTATTGATGCTATTGTAATTTGTTGATATTGTTGTAAGTGTTGTTGATGAGAATAATGTTGTGTGCAGCGCTGAATGAGCGATTGTATTTGAAGGCATAAAATCCTAAATTTCAGGCTTTCCAGTGATGAGAGTGACAGTGAAGGTACTATTTATACTTTCAGCCGAGCTGATACTGCTGCTCTCCGGGGGAGCTCCGGTAATGACCAATCGGAGACGGAGTGTGACAGAGAGAGGGTGGCAAGGCTAAGCCGAGGTGGGTGCCCTTTCCTGCTCTTTGCACTGTCGTAATTACTAGTCCAAGTGTAAAGGCACAATTATGCCTTTATACTGGGACAATCATTGGGTGCAACTGGGAGTCACCGAAATCACAAGGTCAACTGACAGTTTGATACAAGTACATATGGTTGTGCAGAAGGATCAGAAAAATACAGGGTAGGAGAACGATGGAAGAATTGCCCTATCTATCATAAAAGTCACATTATCTCGATATTGTGATTGAATTGATATTAATCGAATTAAGCATAAGCTGTAACTCAACGATAACAACATCGAATACTTCCAGTGATAATTTGATAGGAAAGATAAATCCTTAGAAAATTTGTAGCTCCAGTTATTCTGAATGCGAGAAGTGTGGAGTTTTGCATTGTACAAAATAATTACAAACACAGGAAAAAATCTATCATTTCACGTCAGTCACTGTCAATGGATCCGCTGACAACTCTGGCATCTTCTGCACAACATTCTTTGTGGTTGAAAAGTAAAGTGTTGTGAAAAATTCATAACAAACTTCCATCTAACCAGACTTGCATAAGAAAAACAACTTTTGAAGTAATTTACTACACATGCAGAGTTGAGATGTTCCCAAGTTCTTTATTGACCGATTGTTATTACCTATTTATTTTGGAATGCATTTTGAATTAATTGAATAGAGCTGTAATGCGCATTCTTTGTCGCTTAGCTCGAGAGACTTCTAAAAGAATATTAAGTTGTTCGATATATTGCTAGTACAGGAAATTGAGTTTTTTTCAAAGACTTTTTCCAATTTCGAGGTTCTCGCTAAAGCTGATTCTCATTGGTAAAAATCTATTTACAATAATGAAAGAAAACAAAGAACTTATTCTTCAGTCTCAACTTCTAATCTGAAATTGACATTCCCCCTCCCCCACCTTTTGACGGCTTGACTTCTATGATCTCTAGAAGCGTCATCAATGGGTTTTCTGACGTTCCTCATTTAACATTTTGGGCAATTGTTTTTTCAAAAACATTATTTTGCTGCATATTCTGAATGTGTCAGTTTGCAGGAAACCACAACAGTTACCACTGTTGTGGTTTCCTGCACATTTTTATTTCATTTGAAAATTCATGATGCCTAGATATTTCATCAATGGTCATCTGACTCCG
This sequence comes from Argiope argentata, assembly GCA_026289955.1. Classification (NCBI taxonomy): domain Eukaryota; kingdom Metazoa; phylum Arthropoda; class Arachnida; order Araneae; family Araneidae; genus Argiope; species Argiope argentata. The sequence continues at coordinate 386,733 of JAOUZG010001441.1, read as the reverse complement.
ATCACAATAATCTTCAAGAGAAATCTCTAAATTACTAACCTGCTTTATAATTTCTTTGATGAAACTATGACAAACTCCTTCAGCCAAAACTACTCTATTGATTTCGCCTATTCTTATTACTGATTTATGATACAGATAAATATCATATATCTATATTTATCTATCTTATAAAGGGCAATTTTCCATGATATTTAAAGTAAATAAATAAATGTTCTTTTATTCTTGTTCTTTAGCTTCGATTGTATTTTGTTTAAAATTTTAATTTATAGCGTGACGCCCTCTAGTAGAGAATTTGTAGAAAATGACTCTTTATGGCATTTGTGATAATGAATTATAAGGATTGAAAAATTGGAAATGATGCAAATGTGTCCATTTTATTACATAAACAAAATGTGTTTTAAAAAAATTTATTTGATGTGTCTTCCCCAGGTTTCCCACGAAGACCACCCCAACGGTCTCAGGCGAAATCGGACATTATTGACTGCTGACCAGAGAAGTGCGTCTCCATATTGGAGAGGAAATAAACAACTCTGCTGATCAGTAGAGCGGGGCGTGAGGGCCCCTCACGCAAAGGGCCCCCTTGTTCCCGGTTACGCCCGTCCGGCGACTCCTTCCGTAGATTAGGGTTGCCACCCTCTGGGTTATAGGTGCGATGAACAGTGGCATGGAATCCAGTAGCCTGTTCTGTTGCTGAAAAAAAAATCTCTATTCTGTTGTAACGACACAAAGTTTTATTCTCAGTTCGGATGGAGGAATCAAACTGCTGAACTACTCCAAGTAGCATCCTTTGATAACAAGAGAAGAAATGGACAGACTCCGACAAGTTTATATGAAATTATTTTATTGACTTGAAAAAAAAAGAAAAGCTCAAAGCAAAACATGAATGAGTAATTTTTATATGGAATTTTGAATAAATAAAATAGGAATTTATTATTACTTTTAAGTTTCCATTCTGGTCCATTTCGAGGTCATTCATATGTTTATATACTACCAACAATGCACTCTTGTAATATGAGCTTAGCTAAATGTAAAATTTATAAATTAAAAAAAGAATTCATCCATCTACAATGGCTACGTCAAGTTCAGTGTGTCAAAGTATTTTTCTGTGACTGAGCAAAATGTGTGTTCTCTAAAAGTATTTTGATGTTTTGAAGGAGGATCATCGGTGATTGCAACCGTCTTTCATGCCAAAATTAAAATTATGTTTACCACAAAAGCCTCGGAAAAATCCATTAATTAACGAAATTAATCTAATTAAATATAAGAATATAGTACATTATCTTCAATGGTTTTGATATTTTTTCCTTGGAATAAACATTACATCCAAATGTATCTTATGTCATCCTTGATTTTATGGTATTTAGGTGGTTTGTTTGTAGTGAATTAATTTTTAGTAATAAACTCCAAAAGGTGATTTTATTTTTATTTCGTAACAAATTTTTTTAAAAAGTCGATTATAATAATAAAAATAATAGAAGATTTAAAAAAATATGCTATTTCATTTCTTAAGGAATATTTAAACCTTATATAATGAATTTAAAATGATCAAAAAGTTATTTGATACGAATTTCCTAAATATGTTACATATCATATATTTATCTGAGTTGAATTAAATTTCATTGTTGGATTTATTAACTTACATTTATTGAATTATGTATATTTTGTGTTATTTTTTATTAAAGTTTTGAGCAAAAATAAATAAAATATGTGCAGATCATAAAGCACTCTGATGATTTCCTATTCCTTTTTTTTTTTTAAAAAAATATTACTGTTGATGAAATTGGGGATAAGGTTTTTAAATAATTGTAATATTATTGTATGTGTCATATTTTTTAAATAATTCTTTAAATATTTCTGGCAAAACGCATAAAATTTCTCACCTATATGGTTTAAAAAAATTGAAGTAATAGATTTGATTAATTTATGTTTAAAAAAAGAGGGGGCGGAGAGAGAAGTAGAATTAAAAATGCTAAATGAATAATTTATATATTTTTTATTTTGATATTAATGCCATAAAATCAAGTAATAACTTAGGATATATTTAAAAGTTCAACTTATCTGACCTCGAGATATTTAAAAAATAATAGCTTATACTAAAAGAACCACATATGATTGGTTATAAATTTGTTCTCTTGTCAATAAATAGAAATAACTTTTTGGACTTCAATATGAACAACATCAACGGTTTCTGAAAGATTGGAAAGTATTTAATATCATTTACAAATAATGCAGTAAGCCTAATTTGTTTCAGATCACGTAACTCTTTGAAATGATGCACAATGTAATAACTGTTCAAAACGCTGTTATACCGAATTTGGCACACAGCAACTTTTTGGGCTATAATTGCACTGAAAAAAAGGGGTATTTTGAGATTATAATTAAAAGTCAATCGGAAAAAAGCTTTTCCTCCAAACACTCGGAGAATATTGTCGCACAAAACACATTTTTTGCATCATTTGATTGTAAAAAGTTTTTTAACCCATTGACTGCCAGACATATTTAGAACGTCTTACCCTGGGTACCAAGGTTTTATTTTGAAGAATACATGAAAGTTTACAAAATATAATTATATTAAGTTACTGATATAATATTGTAATATCATTTACAGTAATTTTTATTGAAAAAAAAAACACTACGAGATAACTCGTAACTGGCGTCACTGATAAAAATTCCTGTGCTGGTTGCTACTTACGAGTTATCTCGTAGTGTTCTTTTTTTAATAAAAATTGCAGTAAATGTTAATACAGTATTATATCAGTAACAATTTTATATTATATATATATATATATATATATATATATATATATATATTATATATATATATATATAATCTGTACAAAGGGAAAAAACGTAAGGAGACTAGGTATTTTTGTCCACAGTGCCCCGAGAAGCCAGCACTTTGCGTTGATCCTTGTTTTAGAGTTTATCATATTCAGCAACAATAATAAAAATATTTTTACATTTATGTAATACATTCATATATATAACTATAGTTATTATAATCTAATCGTCTAAGTTGTAATTTTTACAAAAAAAAATGAAAATTAATACGATTTTTTACTCTACATAAATTTTTCATTCACCTTTTTAAAATATTTTTTAACTAAAATGGCCATTTGTAATTAATTTAAAATTTCAGCACGCACTACGAGATATCTCGTAGCTGGCAGTCAATGGGTTAATAAGGGTAATTTTACTTCCGTATAATGCTACATTCAATTTTAACTAATATTTTAAGAAGTTATTGTTATAAAACATACCAACAGTTTCTTTAATTATTGCGCTTATAAAAACGTCAGTTGTGAAGTTAAGTATTTTTTGCTTTGTTCATGGTATCATTAATAAAATTAAGAGTAATTTTTCAAATTAGTATATAGATAGACGAATCGAGCTTATAATGTTATGATGCTACGATGTGCGATATTTCGAACCAGTGGTTCAGAATCTTTTTAAGACTTTTAGTTTGTTGGGTAATTTTAAATTTCAAATCTATCAAAATATCTTAAATGCGAGGATGTAGAAGGCCACAGTGTTGAAGGCAGTCAAAGTGTGACCCTGAATGCCTAACCCTCGATAACAATCTTGCATTACAAATCAATCCATGCTAATCATATGTGGTTCCCTTATTGTTGAGCCATAACGCTTGCGCCCTTTCCAGCGTTTGAAAGGAATGTATGATTTATGTCTGTCACACCAACAGATCGTCACGTTTCAGTTAAACTTTTGATCCTTCTTTGAGCATGAGAGCTGGTCCCCACCCTGCCATATGATTTATGTGTGCGACGGCAACCCTACTTTCTAGCTCCTGTACCCCTTGCGGTTGTGCCTTTGGATTGCAGCAGCAGTGGGCGTGCTAGTACGTACCTAGAGCATATCCACCTGTCTAGTACAAACGACTCCTTTTCACAAATGATCAATCTACGGACTTGTTTGTGGAGCAACAGATGGGAGGAGTCAAAATTAGTTTCTCTAGTCTCTGTTTTTTTGCTATCACACAGTGGAATGTAAATATGTGAAAATAAATTTATCAACTGGAAAGTTTCTATTCAAAAATGGGCTCTTGTTTATGTCAATGGACTTTACAACAAAGTACAAATAAAAGACACAAGGGCATTAAATATGCAAGAATTATCTTTGCCGCACAGAAGAATTTAATGTTAAATAAAACAATTAACATAAGAAAAATTCAAATCAATTCCTACTTAGGTCAACAAAGAAAATTATTTTAATTATTTTTTTATAAAATAATTACTGTTAATATAAATGTATCAAAAAATTATATCTATCAAAGAATCGTCCGTATCCGTTGAAAATAAATAACTCACTGCGCATGCGTGAATTTTCAACGCAAATGCATGAATTTTTTAAGTTCGGATAACGCAATATAGATGAGAAATTTTTAATTTCCTTTATTCTGTTTAGTTTAATTCGAAAGTAGTTCAAGGTGAATCCGAAAAATCGATTTATTAACAAAGTTTGATTTTAAATCCATCAAACACTAAGAAAATAAACAGAACAGTTTGAAATAATCGGTCGAAAACATCTGAAGCCTAACCTCATTATTTTGAGAAAATTACAAACTGAAGTCGTACTCATTTGGCAGTGGGGAAATTTTTGGCGAGAAAGTTAGTTTTTAATTAATTAATAAAAAAATAATGAATTAAAATTTGAAAAAAAAACTGCATTAACATCAAGTGTCATGCACTACAAGTTTAAAAAAATTATTTGAACTTGAGTGGATGAATAAAAAGTATTTTATTTACGATTGAAAATTTGAACAAGATATATATGTAGGAAGAGTGTAAACTAATAGTAGGAATTGAAAAAAGAAAGGTTTTATAAGAAAGAAAACTGAACTTTAAAATTTTTTTTCTTTAAACTAAGTATTTAGAATTGAAATGATGGATGATATACTTGAAGGTAAATTTTTTCTTATAAAAACGTTATTCCTTATCAGAACACTTCGTTCGTTTATATCATAAACCTTATATAATTACTTCTCATATTTACTGTACTCAAAAATGAATTTCATGAAAAATTAAATAATCCTGACACTGTATACCTACTCAAAAAATTGACTTTTAACCATCCTTAACTTAACTAAAACTTAAATTAACTGGTTAATTATCTTGTCCTTTTTGCTAGTGGTATTGTTTAGAACTTTCTTTCTGTTAAATAAAGCAGTTAATTACTAATATTTAAAAAAACCGCATTACTCCGTATATACTTTATATGTGTAACGAAAACTTCTAGACTCTGCTCATTTAAATATATTTTTAATGCAAGCATTCATAGAATGAAACGAATAATAAATGTTGAAGCCAATTTCCTTAACTACACAAAGAACTCGTAGAATTCGTATTTAAATTATCCGTTTGTGAATGCATATTTTCTTTTATTATAGTGACTGCTGAAGACAATGCTAGTTTACTCGCTGTGGATGATGCCAACGGAAAGTTTCGAAATTTCTGTTAACCACTGGATTTACTTTAATGTGAAAAGAAAAAAAAATTGGAAAACTTATTTCACAAATGCGATTAGTTGACAAACGTTCTTTGGTCGCCTTAAAAGTTAGTTGACATAGAGCGATGACTTCGTCAACACTTTAGTATACCTTGAAAATAATACTGTAAATATACCTTATCGGAGGTTATTCCGGATGTTAATTTTTTCATATCTTTTGTTAATAAAAAAAAGTGACAGTTTCATTAAACAATTTTAGAAATTTCACTGAGGCTTCAACCTTTGTGAGTATGGGAAATAAAGTCGCATTATTCATAAATCAGCTTTTGGCAGCAAAGTAATATAAATATCATGTACTCGAAAATAAATATATAGTTTATATGGACAGGCGACGGTGCCAACAAGGACATTATTATATATCATACATAAATTACTAAATCACTTTTATTTAAAATTTGTATTTTGATAAAATATAGATATCAGTTGCATCAACCGAATATTAAATGCATTTGCTTCTTCAAACGGCATATTGTCCAAATGCTTTTAAAAATCGTCAAAATTTTCTTGTGTTTATATTTTTTAAGAAACGGTGCAAAATTTAGTTAAACTTTCCAAATGACATTTTGTAATAAAAGAAAGAAAATATTTTTATTCCAGTTAATATCGAAGAGACACTTAAGTACAATTAAAAGAATAACCAACCTTGGAAAGATTAAAGTATAAATTACATTTTCTATAAGAATGGCAACATTGAAAAAAATTACGTTACATGGAAATGTAGTTTTTAAGTAATAAATATTTTAATGTTTTTTATTAGAACAGATTTTTTTAAAAATATATATATAATTGTTTTTTACTTTTTCCAACCAGAAATAATTTTTTTTAAATTTTTTTAATTTAACATAATTAATAAACTGAAAATTTGGTTTTTGAAACTCTGTTCAAAATAGTGTATAAGTATTGAGATTATGTTAATGAAAATAATTTTAGAGCTCTAATGCATCGCGAGGGAAGAGAAAAATCGATTGCACAATTCCATCTTTGTAAACATAAAGCAAGTCAAATTAAATAAAAAATTTTAACCACTTAATGAAACGTTAGGAACCTTGCTTAAAACTCTCCCCATGATTATAGTACATGCAAGAAAAATATGGGTAGAGTCTATACAGCATGCTGTATAGTTATAATGACAAAACTATCTATGAAATTTCATTTTTATTTTTAGGAGATTTTTTTTCTTAAATATTCTTATTGTTTGAATTATTTTAAGCCTATTCCACTTGAACACAATCGAGAGCTTAGTAAAAGAAGGAAAGAAAGCTATATTTTGTACATTTATTTATGGTAAACAATTTTCATTAACACAATTTCTATACAATACTTGGAGACATTAAAAATGCACACCTATACCCGATCTTAATTTAAATGTGGATCAATTAAAGTGATGTCTTCAAAACTCGATATATGAAATAAAAAAAATGTTAAGTGATGTTACTTTTTTTTTCATTACAAAGAAAACAGGGGGGGGGGGGTCCTCTCTTTTTTTTCTAAGTTGATACCTAGAATTGGGCAAACCGTCCATCAGTCTTGCTACGTTATGTAAAGCATGTCCCTTTCTATTTCATATTATTAATTAAATAAACTTTTAATTATATTTTAAAATATTTTATCACACCTTTTTTTACTAATAATTTTTTCTCTTTTTTTACTAAATAAGGCTATTTTTAAACGACTTTTATTCCATCCAGTTTTTAAGCCTGAAGGTTAAAAACTTATAATATGAACAATACCCATCTCCCTGCGAATCAAAAAAACTTTTATTAGTCGTCAATTTTTATAGGTTGAATGCATTTGGTGTTATCAAATGATTTTTATCAAATGCGTCCCTGTGTTGACTTTCTATTCGTATGTATATGAATGTAATATAGGGGGGAAAAGCATTGGACTAGGTGAATGAATTTTAATGCATGATCTTTACACCCAAATCGTAGATCCCTATCAAATTTTGGACAAAATCATCAGACGCGCGTATGTGAATACCATAATTCATAAAATACAAGTTACATAAATAAAATATAACGTTTTACGTATGTCAATATTAGATATATACACCAATATCTATCGCCATAATGTTAGACTTATATCAATATTTGGTTTTAGGATCAGTATTGATAAAAAGCTTATAAGATTTTCCTGTTTCTTTTCACTGTAAAACGAATTTAAAATCAAAACTGTTCGTATTGTTAAATTTAGAGAAAAAACCCCTCAAGTGGTTTTTTCGTAATTTTGAAAAACGCTCCGTTCAGAAATAAAATGGTAATTCTAGAAAAGCATTTTCTTTTAAAGCTTCAAATGAAACTGTAGTTGTAACTGCTGTAATGATCAGGAATATGGCTATCAATTGGTTATATAAAAAATAGCATGGAATGTTTCTTCCGTGCAGTGATATTCCACCGGCTTTAATGATCAACAATTTGTATATATTTTGGGCGCTGAAAGAAGAGTGGAAGATCGCAAGAATTAGGTAACTCTGAATCATTATATCCATTGAATTAATTCTCTTCTGCTGTAAGATAATCTGCCTTCCATTCAGTGAGCTATCGGCTCTTGCTCAATGACTGCTTTTAGAAACTCAAACTTGCATCTTGCTGCGTCTTTTGGTGAGCATTATTCATATGCTATCAGATATTTGATGACGTACAAAATTTGTTAGCCTCGATAGTTTTTTAAAGAAAATTTTAAACATTTATAATTTTTTATCATGTCAGAATATGTTGTTTTTGGGATGAGGGTTTTGGCGTCAACAAAAATCCGTATTGGAAAAATAAAATGTTTATTATCCACACGAGCATTTCAAAAAATTAACTTTTAATAACACATTGCCTTTGCATTTACAATAGCTCTGATTTAAAAAAATAAGTTAATTATTACAGCAAAAAACCTAGAAAAATATAATTTTGAGAACATGATTATATGAAATAAAATAAATAGGAAATGTGATATATTTGAAACAATAAATGCGAGACAAAATTTTGTGGATCGCTTGCAATACTAAAGTGACTCATTCAATGAAACAATTAAAATGAATAAAAAATATAGCACGTGGTGCTTGGCCGTTCAAGAAATGATGTTCCGACATGATACATTGAAATATTCATAGCAAATTTCATTTTAATCTTTTTTTCCAATTTTGTGTGCTACATCAATCTTTATCTTCTAATTAAAATGAATGAGGAAGATTAAAATTCTGTGGTCTCTTTTCCCCCTTCTATCTTTTTACGCTCAAAAATGTATATTATTTCAAAATATTTTGGGTACATTAATTATTCAGATGTAATGGTCACTTTGACTCGGACCCAAAGCCATCACAACAAATGTTCATTATACTTATTCAAATGTGAAACAGAATGGAGAAACAAAATGTCTCACTTAGAATAGAAAAAAAATCGCTACAAAAATCACATAAATGGTATGGATAAAAGAAATCAGGATAGAATGGTTATGTAGCTATTTTCTTTGACGAAAAAATGCGACACAGTTTACCAGCCAAAATCATTGAACCAATTTCAAAAAAAAAAAATATTTCTTACGAAAACTAATACATCATCAATGGTTTCTTCATTTTCCAAAAAAAACTTGAAGACATTATTTTACTGTATCTTCTCTATTTGGAAAACTCTTGCTAAAATTCTCCGGGCACAACCATGTACCGAATAGATATGGCATCAATGGTCGTTTACCCCTTTCCAGAAATAGTACAAAAAAAAAGTAGAGAATAGTCATCTGAAGGATTTCATCGCAAATTAATTTCATCACTTTGAATTGTATCTAACCACTAATCTAGTTAAATAAGTTACAAAATTTGCGTCACTTTTTAAAAGAGGAAATTTTAAATTTCGTATCACTAAATTTCAAGAAGTTGAGGTTGAAGAAGCAGATAATCATTGATGACATATCTAGAGATAGTAAACGTCTATACGAAATAAAAATTGGCGAAACTGGAGCATTAGATATCTTATGTAATTACTGTGTTAAGAGAATTCCATCAAGTTTTTTCCAAACGAAGAATATACAGTAAAGTAATATTTTTGAAATTTCTATCGGAATTGAGTGATAATTGAAAAAAGGCATTACTGATTTCTTATGAAATTCATAGAACCTTCAAAACAACAAAAAAATGGTGAAAAAGAAAACCTTATGAAATGGTAATTTTATTATTGAAGGAAGAGCACATTTATCATCGATTAGTTATAGATTGGGTGGGAATAAAAAAAGCCAATCTTTTCTCACAAGCAAAATACTTAAAGCTATCAATTTATTCCTTACCACTTCGAAGAATGTGAAGGAATTATATTTCGGCACTTGAAAACTTTGAAATTCAGTCTTTTTTTCTAAAAATAATTAATTTAGTTGAGAGACAGACTACTTTAAGAGATAAATAGTGCTGCTTCCTGTGTTTGACATCATAGAATGCATGTGTTAAGTTCAAAAAAACTCTTGAAATGTGTATTATATATTAAAGATCGTATACTTTGTGTGAGACTCTTATTTCCTTGACATAAGGAATAAGTTAGGGGTGGTAAAAAAATCTCCGAACTCTCAAGTCAACAATTCAAAGACTTTCTCAAAATTTTGAAAGAAATTTGTGTGTGAATTGGTGCTCTACAAACCAGATCATGTGATCTAGAGCTACCTATCTTGACATGTATTTATCAGGGAGGGTGAAAATGCATAAATCGGAGAGATTTGTTTGAAATTTACATTAATTAAAAAAATTAAACTAAATGCTGGCATTTTTCGGCCATAAAATCCGAAAATATTGCAGCAAAAAACTGATTTTTAAATTATCTGAAAGCTTAAAAAAAATTTCAATTATATCAATGTTTCAATAATGAAATAAATAATTATGTGTTATGTAAATCAAACCAATTAAGGCCGAGTAATTATGAATTTAAAAATTTTACATTTATCCTTTGCCTTTGTGAATCGTATTTAACAAAATATTTTTGATAATCTAATATTCTACATGAAAAATATTTGCACTCCAATAAAGTATTCTACAGCTGACCGGTGTATGAAAATTTCAATATCACTCTTCTTTATGAACAATATTGATCACTTCATCGATCGTCTCAAAGAGGCCAATCACCTAAGATTTCTCAAGAGTGATTGGCCTAGATTATGAAAAGGTTGATTTTTCTGATATTCTAATACTCAAAACTTAATAAATTGGTCGTATTAAAAAAGCTATAAAAATTCATTTATTTAAAAGAGCGTCAAGAAAATTCTCAGAATATGATTCCTTTGGACAAAAGGGACTATCCAAGATTCAAACTTCATAATTTTTTGAAACATTATAAACCAAAAAATTAAAATATCACTGTTAGTAACAGTATTTATATCCTTTTAAAAACTAAACAGAAAACTGAATTTTATGATGAATCTGTGGAATTTTTGCTGAATAATTCATTGAGATGTTATAAATTATGAAAACTATTCTGTAATGCACATCAGACTTCAATGACGAACGGCTCTGCTTTCACCTCTCATATTTATTTAAAGACAAGCCTGGATTCAGTAAAAAAAAAGTCTTAATATTAATTAAAGTTTCATCGTTTCAACTTTAATATAAAATTAAAATTTAGTGGCGCAGATAGAAAGAGAGATGAATAATACATTGAACAGAACGTCTTAAGCTTTACTTAATAGAATAACTGATTTCTAAGACTATCAAAATTTGAAAAGTTTTTGCTGAAAAACCTGTTATGGGCCCAAGTTACATAAGATATTAATTGAAAATTTTAGTGAGCATCAATATTGGCGAACCGGTTGGTCGCCAAAGCCGGCTAGTTGATCCCCAAAGGCGATATATTATATATATATATATATATACCGCCTTTGGGGATCAACCGGCTATATATACACCAAAAATCTCATTATCAAGCTATAAAGGACTTTGGCGTAAATTGCAGGAGTTCAGCGGGTAACTTCGAAAGATTTCTTGAGCTCTACTTCCATATTTTATATTCTGTAAGAGATATTGAAATTTATCTTCCTCGTCGATACTAACATCCTCGTGAATTCTGCAAAACTAACTCTCAAAACTTAGCAAACCTTTTATTCCCCCACTCAATTGAACTAATTTTGGTTTGAGAAGCTTCAATTCCGTTTTATTGGCCTTCACTGATACATTACACATACATAAAAAAAAGAATGTTTAAAATAAACTTTTACTCGAAGCCGGATAAGATCTTAATTTTTATCGATATCCTCCAATTAGTCCGTATTTGAAGTCATAATTATCAGAATCGTCATCTATTAAGGCAACATATATTATCACTTTATTGTCATGCAATTCTGCTAAACTTATAAAAATTCCTTCTAAACATGAAAGTTATATTCCATTACCTTCTTTATATACTTTATTCTTATTTAAAGCTGTTATGAATTCATTATACAGCTTCGTAAAGTTTGTTCCATTTAGACTTCGCTTCTTAATTAAAATTTTTATTACTTCATTATAAGTGTTATGTCAATACGAACATTTCTTACCTGAAATTTCTTAGTCATGTTTGCGGAGACCACAATATGACTCGCTTTCAAAGAATTTAACCAATTCCTTAAGTTTCAAAAAGATTCCTTCTCTTATCAGATTCAAAAGAACTACATGCCGAGGTTTTTTCTACCGATGTGATTTTTTATTCTACAAAAATAATTTATTTACAATGCTGTTGCCACAAAATTTACGATAAACGAATGAAAGAAAATTATAAAGGCTCTAGTGTGTTGCGTTCTCTCACTCGGTTTATCGTACATCGCTAATTAAACCATAAAAAATTATCAATTTGCAGCACGGGAAACGAGAGGAAAACATGAAATTTTCTAGAAGCATAAGGAAATAAAAAGTATCTGGGATTTTTTAAAACCATATATATTATTAATTCAATAATTTTATAGAACTTAAAGAAAACATGGTGTAGATAACTACTTTCATAAAATCTCATGTCTTAATTTCTAAGCAGTTAGTATAGATATACAAGTCTGATAGAAAAAATGATCTAAATAAAATATTTTATTTTATGCAGTCTGAGGATAAATATTTTGATGAATTATAAATTTTACATTTTGACACAAAGCCTATGTCCTGCAAATCATAAAGTACTCTTGAGATACTAACATTTTAAATAAAAAGAAAACTCTTTTGTGACTAAAACTGAGTAAGATTTTAATACAGGATTATTACTATCTTATAAAGATACATGTTTTTTGACTATTTCATTGACCGTCTCTAAGAAGATACGTTCATCAGTGCACATGACTCGATTAACTTAAATTTATGAAATTATTTGTTGTCTTAGAATAGTGATGTCCAAATTTACTAAACTTGGTCATATTTGGCTGTAGAAGATAACTTTTCTTCTTTGTAATTCAAATGTTAAAAGTGTCAAAATATTTAACTGAATACGATTCCTTTTAAGATTAAAGCACTAAATAAAATTTGGGCTTAGTAATAATTTGGACAATAATTTTTGTGCAGCTTATTTATCGAAATTTATATAAAATAATTGTTACAAAATTTAAATACTTTTGAAAGCAAAACTAAAAAATGAATTTTATGATGAATAAAAGAAATCTTAATTGAATAATTCTTTGAGATATTTCATAATTTATTTTTTAAAAAATATTCTTCAATGAACATAGGACTTCAATACTAAACGAATCTGTTTTTTGCCTTCAAATTTTTAAAAAACACGTTTGTCTTCAGCAAAAAAGGGTTGTGTTAATACATTTTCCGGAAAAATCGATGCAAGAAAAAGAATACATTACTGAAGTGTTTTCAATTCTGCGTTTTTTGCAGTTTAGGGTGCATTTTTAGGGTGCAAAATCGGTTCTTTTCCGTTCGCCGAGCCCAAATTGTGAACCAAACGCGAGCTAAGTCGATAAGCGAAGCGAATGATTAAACAGTCAACGGAATTTTTCATTATCTAGCGATTTTTCGTTTGTGCCTGGTTAATTAATTTTATGATTACTTATTTTTTTATATAATAACATTATCATGTAACATATATTATCGATTCTCTTTGTTTCAAAAATATTTGAATTCATTTGCAATCAATGCATCTAAATAGGGATTTTTAAAAATTACGCTGCTAGTATGTTAAATTAAGCATCAACATATATTATTATATATAAAATTTTACCGTTGAATGTAAGTATAGTTTCTCTAGCCATATGTTTTCTTCCTGAATTTGAAATCTTTCAGGAATTCTAAAGATTATATTTTCTTAAACTTCATAATGCTTTGATGAAAGGAAAAAAAATATTTTTTTCAATGCTTTTTTAGCTTCTCACCATTAAATATATTATCTGCAGTAGCCGTACAATGCACCTTAGATTGCATTTTGTTTACACTTGATAGTTTTATGCCTTGCATCGAAAAGCAAATTCTTAATTTTATTTTAGTCAATACTGGCTGTAAAATAATTGCTCTTTTCTCTTGAATATAATTTGGAAGGGAGAGGAGTTTGCATACGAAAATTTCCCTAAGTGTTCTTTTTAATGCAATTTCTAATTTAACTACATGCATTTAACTAAAGTAAAAATATCTCAAATAAGTATGTAATATAATAAATGCAGAATAATTTTTGCTTGTATGGAGGGAAAATATTTGTTTAAGGAAATGCAGTCCAATGATCTACTGCTTACTGTATTTATTATTTGGCAGAAGAGCAGTAATTTTTTTAAAATTCAAATATCTGCGTGACCGTCCTTTTACAACAATGTAAGAGCATTGCATACCCGATGCATTTTTGAAAAGGCTCCTAATTAGATGTCTAACTCAAATTATCATTGGTGAGTAGTGAATTGTTCGATTCAAGAAATTTTCTGATTGGCAGACACCAAAAGAACGAAGCCAATTTTGAAAAGTATCGATCCAACAGGATTAGATAATGATTTTGCCAATCATTTTTTGTACTGTTTCTTTGCAAGAGCCGTATTACTTCGTCATCGAGGATGAAGTAATGGAGATATAAAGAGAATGGTGTAAATGTATATAGGTTTGTATTATCCTTTATATACATGGCAATTGCAAAACTATATGTTAAGTCATACCAGACTCACCGACCTGTCCGTAGGAACATGTAATAAACCATAAAGCTGAATGACCGTACCGCCGCAACAGCGGGAACTATGGTTGAGCCCTAAGGACTATCATCAGTCTCGTTACAACCCAACCCGTAGAAAGTACGTGCTGTCATCGATGGGAAGAGTCTAACCTCCAACTACATTTGTGTACCCTCCAGGATGTTGGAATCCAACCACCATGCTGGAAGCATCTAATCCTCATATCGAGGTGCTCCCCCCGGTGGGGTTAAAACTATGTTTTAAAAGGTGTTTTATAATACCTATTAGCCATAAAGATAAATTTATGTTTGTTGTTGCTCTACAGGCTAAACCATTTGACTTATAACTACCAAAGCTTGTAGCTTTGGATATATATAGAACAGAAATACGTATCTGAAAGCAGCTCTTTAAAAATTTTAGTTACTTAAAAATTAATTTGAATTTCATCACTTTTCTGCAATAGTTTAAAAAATATTATTACGCACGAATAAATTTCAGCTTTTAAAGAAAAATTTTCTTTTTAATGACGACTTATATCGTGCAAAATTTTATCTAATTTTGGCAATATTAAAAAAAAATTCGCTTATGCCCGGCTAACGGAAAAGTAACCATTATCGAATAATTACCAATGTGTTAAATATCCTTTTTTAGTTATATAAATCATATTTGTGCGATAATATTACTATTTGTAAATATTTTTGTACTTGAAAGTTTAATTATTTAGTTCCAGGCAGTAAGTAAAATATCGTATACATAATCAATCTACAATTAAACGATCGCAAACTATAAAATCTTGAGATCCTTGAGACTTCAGCGTCAGAATTTGCATTATTTACAATTTTGTAACTAGCACGGATTGTTCGAATTTAAAACCTCGGAAATTGCCTAAAAGTGGCTGAGTCGTCATCACAAAATTAATCATTCACTCAGAAGTCAAGAGATTTCATTGCAAACCATTTAAAATTAAGGAGTTTAAATTCCATATTTTTTATTAAGTCACTTCAAAGTATGATGATTGTTTTCTTATTTCCTAGTATAGCATTTACATTACATACATTTCTCAAGCTGATTCAATATATTCATATATAATAAAATTGGTGTCCTTTTGCATTGCGTTTAATGGAAATATTGTGTAATAATTTAGCGATTTAGAAAATATGAGCATGCTTTTTTTTTCACGTTTTCTTTTCAAGGAGGTAATGGTCAATATCTATGGCTCTTACATATCGTGGCTACCCTTTGTTTCCCTTCTGATATTTTACTCGTCTTTAATTTAATTCTTTGTGACTTCGAATATAATTTTTCCTGTGTCCTGTCATATGTAGTTGTAAATCCTGGCCTTGATTTCCAGAATGTAACAATGATTTAAAATCTTAAAACATCATTACCTGAAAAATGTGCTTTATTTCATCATTTACATTTTCGCTATGCCGTTGCGTTTCATTTTCAAATCCAGTTTACTAGTTACATCAAAATAATACAAAATATAAGAAACGTCCATTAACCCATTCACTGTCAACCACGAATATACTCGTGATACTTTCAATATATTATAACGTACAACTTGTCAAACTTGTAAACTTTTTGTGGCAACAAGTATAAATATACAAGTGTAAGCTTTAATACAAGTAAAAAAGCTACAAATAAATTGTTTTTACAAAAATTCTGCTTTATTTAACTCATTCGTTTCCAAGCCTAAATTGTATGAGTTTATTCCCATAGCCAACCACGAGTAAACTCTTGTTTGATTTTTATACATGTGAATGATTAATTATAACAAAATATGTTTATTTATTTTGAAATAATAGAACTTAGATAAACAATAACACTCAAAACAGAAATGGCAATGGGAATAATCTCATACAATTTGGGCTTGGCAGCGAATGATTTAACTTTGAAACAAATGCTTGCGAACAAGGCTTAAAATTAAATTCTTCTAAAATATAGATTTACATACATTTGCGTTGAAAGCTATATTGTGAACGGCGACATAATAGATACCCAAACAGCACAACATGGAGCAAAATATTGTATCATATAGCGCAATATTATATAACATTATTCTTTATTCAAAAATATTATAAAATATTGCGAGTATACTTAATATCATACAGTATTGTACAATATATATGTGTCCTACTCTGGTAATCAGACAACTAAATATTTATATAGTGAATTAATGGCCAAAACTTGTAACATCAGTTGTGTTGTGAATAAATTTTGAAAAAAATGAATTGATCGGAACGAAGAAATTGTTTGGAAATAATAGAGATGTCACAGAAAAAGTAACTAGGGAAAATAGCTTAAAACTTTTTTGCGCCATAATATGCTTTGAAATTATTGAATTGAAAAGTAAGTATTTTGATTAATTTTCCATTCAAATTTTGCAAAATTCTCTCTCAATAAGTATCCACTACCCATGAAGTAAATACAATAAATTTGGTAGTAATAAATCAGAATATTTTTCTTATAAAGGGATTGCATTTAATTGTGTAATGTATTACACAATACTCAATTGAACAAACAAAGATTTTTTTTTATATGTGCAACATAGTTGCGTTTAATTGTTACTTTAGAAGTGTTTTCATATTTACATTTCTGAAACACATTAAAATTATATAATTTCATTTAAGTTTTTAGAAATTATCTACATCATTTATTCAAACGTTTTTATATTTGTCCCATACATAATATAACACATTTGAAAACAGCAACTTATTTCAGTACCATAAAATAGATCAAAGGTGGTACAAAACGATCGTGGTGTATTATTGTCCATTATTATCATGAACGAAAAATTATAACTAGCTTCGGATATGACATTCAATTAATTCCTTTCTCATAGCATGTTATCCCAATTATGTCAAGATAATTACGTTCTATAGTTATCCGGGGAAATCGATGTGTTACGTATCGATGTTAAGCAGGAAGTGAAACGTTGGAATTAGCAATCGAGGATGAAGTGGAACTCCAGTGTTGCTACCAAACTGAAAGTGGCCTACGCAAATGTGAGTAAAAGTGTTTGCATTAATTATTCATTCCTTTGTTAAACCATTGTTTAACATTAATTTATGCAGATGAAAGCACATTTAAATGTTGAAGGACTAATGACAGGAATCATTGTGATGGACGTAAATTAAAATAAGAACAGAAATAATGAGTATAATTAGAAAATCTTTCACGAAATAAATTATTGCCGATTCGGGGAAAAACGATGTTATATGCAACACATAATTTTTATATTATAGTTTTCTATATAAATTCGTATGTGTATTAATAAGTCATTAATGATACATAACATCTGTAGAAAGAGATGAGTTCATTCGTTGTTATACAGTAAATTACGTCGAAAGGAAATACTAAAGGATTTTATTTGATTATTAAACAGTACTATTAGTACCAATATAGACTGTGTTCTTAGTAATCAGATATTGGACCGAGAAAGCTATCGTGTTACAAAAATGAAAGTCAAAAATAATTGGAAGGCTGTAAAAATTCAAACTACTCAAATTTTCACCATATGTTAGTCAAAAATATTGTGAAGGATAAAGAAATTTTTCTGGCAGCTTAATAAATAGCTTTGAAGAATTGAATTATTAATAATTTCTGACTACAGAAATTGTTTTTCCTTTGTTGGCAATTGTTACAAAAATGGATGTTTCTCAAGATGTCTTATATAAGGCTTCGGTTTCATATTATTATCATTTCTTGCGGATAGTAAATTCTGTACATATTTATTTGTTTTATCTTCTGGTATTTAATAAAATTCCCAAAAAAATGTCCATCAAACCGTTCAGTGAATAGAATGGTTAAAGGACAAAGGAATATGAGACGTTATTCCGTTCTGTCTTATATAAGGACAGAATCAACCCCGATGAAATAATTTAATCAGTATTTTATATGTTTCGTTCTGTAAAAAATGATAAGTTCTGTGAGTTCTTGTAAAATGTTATTATAAATGTTTTAATTTCAAAACATTTTAAATTAAGATTATCTCATCAGAACGAGGTTGAATACTTGAAACAATAGCAATGTTTTAGTGAAATGTGGATATTACTCTCAACAAAAAGAGGGCAGAATTTTGAGGGAAGTTGCCTTTGCCGATTCTTGTGAGGTTGCCAAGAATGTTTTCGCTATTCAAAGGCATAAAATAGCATAACTTACAATAAAACTGTCATTTTCCATTAGTATATTATCATTTCTTTTTGGTTGATAATATTCTCGTGTTTATACAGTTCATAAGAGATATTTTCCTCCAAAGTGATAATAACGATCCTAATATTGATAAATATCAGTTTATTTTTAGGGATTTTTTTCCTTCAGTAGACAACATCTCCTTGCTTCAAGTGTAATAAAATTATGAACTAAAATTCTGAATTAATAACATTTCAAAATCATAATTTGAATTATAATCACTTTGTAGTATTCCAGTACTTGCTTCTAAAATCGAGTAAGTATTTGCTTATCTTAATTTTTTTTAATATATAAAAAATGCATTATTTTTTTTATATTTTGAGCAGCATTCAAACATGCAGCCATTTAAAACTATTGCATGTGTTTTAACTGCAAAATGGCTGTTCTAAGTGTTTTGAATAAGTTACGGTTGCTGTTTTTCCCTTCCAGCTGGCGCCTTTCGTCGCTGTAGAAGAGACTGAGCACGGAGATGTGCTGGGAGGATTCATTCCCCAAATAATGGAAATGGTTGCGAAGTGGATGAATTTAGAGTGAGTAGAAATTACATGAATTTTTGAATCTTTTTAAAATAAAAATACTACTTATAACCATTCATTAAATTAAATGAGGTGTTTATCTTTATTAACTCCATCAATCGTTGTTTTGCCAAACAGAAAGATTCCTTAATAATCTTTTTCACTCATTTATTGAGGAATTATCTGGTCACCCTTTAATGACTTCCGAATCGACTGCTGCTATCAGTCGCATAACTTGGCGTAGCAACTTGAAGTTCCAATTGAAGGAGTCACAAAGATATAGGTTCATAGATTCTGTCACGATCTTAATTAGATTTACTCTTAAACATTTGATCTCACATTATCAAATTTTTTCATTGCCCAAATTTTTCAAAATGAGAAGTTTACTATGAAAAATATAATTACTTTTAAAGTTGTTGTTGCTTATGGCACTTGCCATATTGGACAAGCCCCATGCTTATACAGCAGCAGATTTAAGGCGAAAGGTGCGTCTCTTGTTTTTTGAAGTAGCGCCAACTAGGGCCAAGAGTAAGACTTAGCTACACACTCACCACATTCATTTGCACAACCCCTTTTTACAGGAGGGGGGCATATTACGCATCTCACAGATAGCACACAGAAGAACAGCCATGCCTGAACCGGGACTCGAACCCGGGACTCCCAGAACACGAGGAAGACGTGCTACCTCTGTGCCAGAAAGCCGGCTCTTTTAAAGTATAACAGTATATCTTTACTAATAATAAAGAATGCGTTGGTTGTCTACAGGCCATACCGTATGGCCTAGAGCTACCAAATTTTCCACATGTATATTTTAGAAAGTAGGGATATTTATCTTAGAGCAATAATTTTCTCTGCAATTTTAATTAGAATAAAAATGGATTAAAATAGAATTAAAATTCAAAATTAATTAAAAATTAAACTAGACTTTGAATTTTTTAATTATCATTTCCAAAAAAAACTTCATGTACTCGTCAGAAAAATTTTATTGGGTAAGTTTCAAGTAAAGATATCGTATAGATTATTTTCATTGACATAAAATAATTCTAATTAAAGACACAAATCAACCAACATTTTCATAAGTTCAAAATTGACCAATCTAGGTAAATAGTTTAAAAAAATTTGAGAAGCACTATATTATATTTTCAATTCCTAATATTAGCTCACACTCTCCCTATATATATATATATTGCTTAAATTTTCAATCGTTAATAAAATACTTTTTGTTCCTCCCCTCAAGTAAATTTTTTAATACTTATAGTGGATGACACTTGATGCTAATATAGTTTTTTTCCAATATTAATTAGTTAATTAAATTTAATTGATTAAAAACTAAATTTCCGCCAAAAATCTTTCCCCGCCGCCAAATGAGTAAGACCAGTTTGTTTCTTCCCACGCTGATGAGGTTAAGCTTAACCCTTTGCACTCGATGGCTCTTCTTCGGCACCATTCAGGATGGTGCATCATTTTGAAGTTTTATTTATTTATTTTTCAATTTTGGTTATTGAAAATACCTACATAATGGTAAAAAGACGGAGAAATTCAATTTTAACACACACACACACAAATTTGGAGTAATAAACAAGCCTTTTTATTTTGAATAATTATGCATCGAATTACTTTTCCGATACGGCCGGACGCCGCATCGGCGCCGCTCGAGTGAAAAGGGTTAACATGTTTTTGATCGATTATTTCAAACTATTCTGATTATTTTCTTTGTATTCAATGCATTTAAAATTAAATTATAATTCATAAATTTTTCGGATTCATTTTGAAGTAATTTTGAATTAAAATAAAAAAAAACTAAAAAAAATTAAAATTTCTAATTTGTATTGTGTTACCCCAACTGGCTTAGAAAATTCACGCATTTGCGCTGCTCTAATTGCCGTTGAAAATTCAAGTATGCGCAGTGTGTTCCGATTTATTTTCAATGATTTAAAGTAAGATATAATTTTTGGTAAATCATTTATATTAATTGTAGTTATTTAATAAAAATTAACTAAAATTAAATTTTTCTTTGTTAACTTAAGTAGGAATCGACTTATATTATATATATATATATATATATATATATATATATATATATATAT
>JAOUZG010001441.1:348170-365248 GCA_026289955.1 Argiope argentata | reverse complement strand
TATATATATATATATATATATATATATATACTCACTTGTTTACTTTTAAATAAGCACTGCTGAAGTCCTATCCCCAAGCAATAAAATTTTTAAAATTCTAACAATTTTTCCTGCCTAATTTTCTTACAAGAACAAGAGCAGCATGTATGGCTCGCTTTCCTATAAGAAACGGAATATTCCCAGAAACCCTTCTGTGGTTCGCGTCATTTATGATATTACGTTTACATCAGGAGTTGCATTAAACTTTCTAATTTTCCAATTACTTTGGTTACTTTTCCAATTTTCTAAGAATCGCCGCGAGCATATGTGTATCTGTGATTATAACAGAAGGACTTTTCAGAAAGCTGCACTCAAATTTAATGCTCTTGTAGCGATTGAAGGTTGCCATACGAACCCGCGACGCCAGGGCCTGTAGCCGAGTAGCATGACCATAATCCAAAAGTCGACTTCGGTATCGTAGATTTTATCTGGCTTATAAGGTATACGCTTAGTATCTTGATGGATGCCATCCTCTTTGTATTTTTTAGAATGAAGATGGTTATCTAGGATTGATTTTGCTATTTATAAAATATTACCGTTTTCTAAGGGTTTTTAGAATGGAAGAAATTGAAATTCAATGTCAGTATACTTTCAATTACATCGTCGATGGAGAAATTAGGCACAAAAGCCTACTAGTAGGCCCAAGATCAGCAAAAAGCGTCAAGATAGTCCATCTCTTCCTTGTGAATTACCACACAAAGAGAAATCTTGAATGTACACAATTGAAATATTCACAGTATACTTTGGGAAATGCAGGGTAATTTTTCAAAAACAGGAGAAAATGTTAAACTGACAGACATTTCGCCTTTCCGCAGCATATTTTGTTTTTAAAAAAAGGAAATGGAAGCTAATAAGTTTCTTTTACTAATTACAAAAAATTCTGGAATGTGCTTATTTCATTGCTATTTATTTACATCTGCAAATAAATCTAGTCAAAATGAATTCGGGAGCACCATTTTTTGCTTTTGAAATGCTTCTATGTCATTGAAGTATTTTTTTACGTACTATATTTTACTGCGCTATGAAATATATACAGATATTATTTTTATTGTAGATATATTCATTTTAAAGTGCTGCCTAAAAGCAATTTATATAGAATCTATTAAAAACGTATAATAAAAACAATCTAAATGAATATTAACAGTGAATTAAAAGTAAAAGCAAATGATCCACAAATTTACGGCCTGCCCACTACTGACGGGCAGATTTTGGAGAAATGGTGGGACATTTTTATCGTACATATTTCTATTTCAATAATTGATTAGGAAATAGCGTTTTTAATGACTGAATTTATTACGGAATGATCACTGACACTTGAAAGCTTCTTTTGCTATAAATAATTACTTACAAAATCATTTTCTTTCACTACGATGAATTGAAAAGATTTTTCTCATATGAAAAAGATTATTTATTTTAAAATATTCAATTTAATTTTATAGGCATTGTGATAATATTTTAAAGAAACATTCAAAGGCCCATTAAAGTAATTTTCATGGTAAAATGGCAATAATGGCAACAAAAAAACTCTTTAAAATGTTGGGGTAGATGCTGCCGCTGTATCTAGAAACTATCAATTATCAGCAAAAATAATCTACGTTAAGTTAAGACTATATCATAGCTGATACTGCTGTTTTAAATAAATAGTTATTATTTTATCAAATGTTTTATACCAATTTTAAAAATGTTTTTCAAAGCTTGACTTATATCCGAGAGCCTTATGATACATATGGAAGTTGGGAGAATAACACTTGGAATGGAATGGTTGGTATGCTGTATAGAAATGTAAGTAAAATTTGATGCATCTCATTTGTTTTTTCATTCTGAATTTGTTCTGCCCTATTTGGGATTTTTCATTACATGTGGAAAGATAAAAGTTATTCCTTGTTCACACTCTCCTAAAGGAATGTAAGCGGAAAACCTGGAACCTGTGGTAAGCATGGTAATACCAACAGCTGTTCGAACGTATACAGCACCTTGCCTGTTTATTTGAAAGCATGTATTAACTGGCTTTCTCATATTTCTGTCTGCTTGGAATAATTGTCATAGCCTAGATAGCATATTCATTGCGACATTCTGTTTCGGTGTTAGCCTCTCTAATCATTTTTAAATGTTTTTAAAATGTTTCTTCTAAACATTTTCTTTTATCTAAAAATCTTCTTTCTCTTCTTTATCTTATCTTAAATCTTTTTATCTTAAAATGTTTCTTTTTATTTATTATTACATGCAATTAATTATATGTAATTAAATTAAATTTTAAATAATATTTTAGTTCCCGGTTTTATGCTTCTTGGTCACAATATTTAATAATATTATGTAAAATTATCTTCATACCCTTCCTGAAAACCTTTTACCTCTTGTACTAGCCATATCAATACGAAATTTTTAGTTAAAATATAATGCAGCTCTATGGAAATCACACAACCCTCTCACACACACGTGCAAAAAAATTGAATGAAGAACTATCTAATGGATAAAATCCAAGGTCAGAGGTGAATACCGGAAGTGCTCACATGGTTCTGCGTTTCGCCCATAGAGCTTATACCAGCTCTATGGTTTCACCCATTAATGAGATGGAAGCGTCGAAATGTGGTTGTCTCAGAATCCGTTGATGCACATTATTTTTTTAAAACTTCAACAACGTTAGTGTAAGCAAACGGAAAGTTATGAAATCAACACGTTTTTTTTTAAAATTATTGCATTTACATGAACACAAACAGATGATTAAAACTTTGCATTCAAAATTTGGTTCTGCATTTATATTTTAAAATCAATATCTATATACAGAAATTTAATGTCAATCTCGTAACATTTTGGATTTATCGTGTTCACAAACTGGTCAGTAATATTTCCTTTGAATGTATTTCATTCAAAGTTTAAAAGAAATTTACAGTTCTGATATAAAGACTGTATGTTAAATTTCCTCTCTCTAGCTCAAAATGATTTTAAGTTATCTTATTCAAAAACAGATAAATATAACACAAAATGTAAATTTTTTGAACTAGAGAAGTCCTCAAATGTGAGAGGTTTGTTAAAATTTATCATAATCATCAAAACATTCGTTTGAATTTCTTTGATTACTAGGATATTTTTTCTTTATTATACTTCCTACAAGGAAAAAAATGAAGTTATCATTGAAAAGTGACAAAGCATATTAATTTATTTGACACTATTTTAACCGCTTAACTGTTTTCCCATACATTCATCGATTTCTCGAATTTTGATAGATGTAAACAAAAAAAAAACCCTTCATATCGATCATAATTTAATATTATAATTACTTCGAATGCATTGATAAGTCAAGTATTCAATGGATTTCCATTTGAATCAAAATAAAAATATATATTCCCAAAATAGAAGGAGCCATCTTAATAGAGAGTCAAGAAAATAAAAGTGTTAAGGGGTTAAAATTATATAACTTGATTAAAATATTGTTATTTTTTCATAAAAACTCGAAGTAACTTTTGCATAGCTAAATTTATTTAAAAACTTGTTCAAAACTTAAATAAGTCAGTACAATTTATTTCCTCGTTGAAGTCACTTTTTAATATTGCAAGTTAGGAAAAAAGGTTTTTAAAAAATATTTAAATGTGTTTTTTAGTAAAAAAAATTCATTCATATTTTTTTAAATATTTAATTCGATTTTACCTTATGTATGTTTTTTTGAATCTTTCAGGAAGTAGATTTGATTCTAAATCCAATTCTTCCTTCAGATGAATTTTTAGATTTTCTCTATTACACAAATCCAATCACCATCGAAGCTTACACAATACTGGCTGGTAAAAAATCAGAAGAATTGGGTTTGTTTTTATATTTCAGCGTTTTAGACAAAAGTGTAAGTATCGTCCTATGCTTTTCAAATTACCAAATTAATACTTCAGCTATGCTTTCTATTTAAAATGTTCATTAAAAGGCTATAATGCCATCGTTTTTTTAAATGTCACACAATTTAAAAGAGAGTTAATGTGTATTTCTTGTATTTGTCTATTAACGAAATGTGTCTTATTTAAATTGATAATTTGAGAGAAATATTTAGCAAGAGAAAAATATTTCAAAAAAAATTAAGCACATTTCTCTCCCTTTTACACTATTTAAATCCTCTTAAGTCAAATATTTTTCATCAGTATTTTAAACGTAGAAAAGAATTTTAAGTCATTTATTGTTTCTTTTAAAAAGATCTAGTAATATTATTTTTTTCAAAAAAAATAGGTTTTTTAAAATCTTTTTTGAAATATTTTAATTTTTTTTTCAATTTTTGGGATTTAATTCATTTAACATTAACAAAAATTCTGTTTAGTAATGAATTCTCACATTTTTTTACACATTGAATTATTTTCTTAAAAATAGCTTTTCAACATTGATTTATAAAGATTATTTTGAAAAATTATTGCTCATGATTACTCTGGATTAAAAAAAATTGCGTAGCTTATTTATTTTACTTCAGTGCCCCGCCTACACATGACATCTCCTCTAAAAGGATTCTTGAAGTCACATTCCTCATTCTGGTACTAGCTAAAATCAAAGTTTAAACAGCATGAAGTTAATAATGTAGTAAAAATAAAAAAAAATATTTTCCCTTATTTTCTAACTCAAATCAGTAATTAAAAATTTTTTAACTCATATTGGAAATAACTTTGAAAAAATCATCAAAAAAATAAAATTTTGAATTCATGTTGAAAATAATTAATTCAATGTCCTAAAAATATTTCGCCTATTCTTTTTTAAATTAGAGATAAAAATTCAAATTAGTATTTAGAAAAATAAAGATAAATTCAGAATTGATTCTTAAGAATTCTTTTAAAATACTGAATATATTTTTAAAATTTTTTAAGCTTTATTATATAATGTAGACCTTCAAAGAAAATTTAATAGAATAGCAATCGTTTGCTCCATTCTATGATTCAAAAACTTTATTCTACAACAATTGGAAGCCACTGGCCAATAGAAAAAGTTCTCTAAAAAGCAAAAATATTAATTTTTAAAATTTGTTTAAATGTTTTGGCTTACTAGATGCATGAACTATTTGTATGATAGAATTTATAGCCGTTGATACAGTAGGTTCACCTGGACGTTGCTGACAAATATGCAAATACTTCTTTTATTAGAATAAAAAGAAATAAAATTTAATTATAATTTATCAGATTTAGCACACAAAAAATTTCTTTTCGGAAGAAGGTAAGCTTAGATATAAATCAAAAGGAAATTTAAATTAATAGGGGAAAATAGGAGCCAAAAAATCTACACATCGAATTTAATTATAATAGATTTCACAATATTCAAATGAAATAAATTATGCTTTGCTTTGTGTATAGTCGTGATTTTATAATGTAATACTAATACTGATTTCGTATTTGAAGGTTTGGCTAGGCATCATCATCGCTTTATTTGTCATCTCTGTGACGTCAGCAGCGTTATTCCGGAGGGCACTGTTGCCATATTCATTTCAGTGGTTGAGTACTGTGGCCCAATATTTCTGGAATTTACTGTCGTACATGATGAGGCAAGGTAGAGTAATCTATCCTCCTTAAAATAATATCTTATATAATATAATTTAATCTCATCTAATCTCATGTATTTTATATTATAAAATTGCCACACTAATAGTTCAGTTGAATTCTACTTTGACATGAAAAAAAAGAGGAATAACCCAGAATAATTATATCATGATACTAAATAAAATGTATTTGTTAATAACGATTTTATGGGTGTGAGTTGTTGAGTTGGGAGTCCAAAATAAGCTTTTAAGCTTTGCATTCGAATATGTTACAGGATAAAGGGGGTAGAAAAGAGCGAAAGTCGAAGCACCTGCTTTCGCATTTAAATTGTTTATTTTGAAAGAAAAAAAATGTGGATTAAAAATCTGTTAGGCATTCAAACTATCTATAAAATGCATCTTTGAACGCTATGATAGTTAAATAAAACCAGAAGTAATTTTTTTTAAAAATGTAAGCTCGGAAAAATATTTTATCTGTTTTGTTTTGTTTTTAATTTTAGAAGGAAATTTTAGGATTTTTTTTAAGTACATGCTAGATATAAGGAAATAATAGGCAAAAATTTTCAAATTAATAACTTCTCTCTCCTTCTTTTCAATTCCCACTATTAGTTCACATTCTCTCTATATATAAATATCAGTAAAAATAATATAAATTTTCAATCTTTAATAAAAAAAATAACTTTTATTATATCCACTCAAGTTCAAATTCAATTCTTGTAGTTGTACAAGAAATGTATGCTACAAGTACAAACTTGTAGTTGATGTTAATACAGTTTTTTTAAATATTAAATAGAGTTTTAGAAGTTTGTAACGAAAATTGAAATCGACATACAGTATCTCAATCAGTAAAATGCGAAAGTTTCAGTATTTTTCACGTGAAGGTGAAAAATGCGAATTCTTGCGAAAATCAATAATTTTGATAAATTATTTATATTAATTGTAATTATTTAATAAAAAGTTACTGAAATAAAATTTTGCTTCGTTGACCTAAGTAGGAATCAATTTTAGATTTTACATATTACTTGTTAAATTTAACTAATCCAAAAAAAAGTCATTTGAAAGAAATGTGAAAAGAATTCTGTTAAAAGAAATGGGATTTTACGTATCAAAATGAATAATAATATTAAATTTTTAACTCGAAAATTACCGCGACATGGCGTACAGAAGTTAATTAAAATATATTTTAAAGTATTAGTTAATATGAAAGTTTGAATCATAGTAAAAGCATTCTAAAATTCCAGAGGCGTATCAATTTATTAAAAACACGATTAGATGAGACTGATGACTGGCGAGTAAGATGACACACTTATTTTTCATATCCTGGACGAGAAGCAAGACTGAACAATTTTGGATATAAAGGCACAGTTATTATGGAAATCGTTCAAGATTTTTATTTGTGCAAATATATGGATGCGATTCTTCAATTGTGTCAGATTTTACTTATAAAGTACTCTTTTTATAATAGTACTTTTTTTAAGAGTAAGAGTAAAACAAAGACATCCTTTTGCATTTGCCAGCATATGATTCAAATAATGTGTGTGCGTGCGTGTGCCAGCCGCGTGCTAAAAGAAAAAAAAAACCTAGTTCTAAACACATTTAAATTAACCAGTGAGAATTCAACATTTTCTCAAATTCTATCATACGAAAGTGTTACCTTTCTACCGCATTAAATTATGGACATTGGATATGGCCGCAAATACCTTGTTTGGCATTGGTGAACAACAGTTTCGTAACGTGAATTTAGATTTTTCTCTGGATTAACCATTTTATTTTAAATATTATTTGTCGATTAATTCCTTACAACAATAGGAATCCGAAAATCGAATTAGTATTATTGAAGAAATTTTTTTAACCTTTGACAGAAATCTACAAATTTGGATTCAGTATTGCAAATCCAATTTCATCATTCTAGCTCAACATTCTTCAAGTATTTTTGCCATAAATATGCAGGCATAACGGTAAAAATAACTGCACATTGAAACGATCTACGTTTTAGAACTGAGAGTTCTAAAATGTAGAGAGTCATGATTTTTTTTTTCAAAATTTTCGACAATTTCAATCTTTTTCCTTTACTTCGCGCATACGAAAGTAAAAATGATATAAAAAATTTCTAAAATGCAAAGTTAGAAGCATACATTTCATGCCTGCTGGAAAAAAAAACACCACAAGGAAATAAAAACTTTAAAAAACTATCAAAGGAAATAAAATCTCATTCCATAAACCTGAATTAAATAAACGGACACAAAAAGATGGCGGCACTCTTACTTGTTCTATTATAAATAAAATAAATGTTAAAATAAATGACAAAATTAAACCATTTAATGCCAACTACTAAGGACATGTAAACAAGTTTATGAGTAAACTCCTGCGTCTGCATATTAAAAAATGCGTGTGCTATGAAATAAACGTTTAGATCGAAAACCTTGCTTTTAAGTTAATCCCAATGAATTTTCTTTTCTTTTTTTCTTCTTTATCGTAATTTTAACTCTAACCAAAATAAGCAATTGAACTTTTTTATGAAACATAGAAACAAGTTTGAATTTATTGGCAAAATAGTAAAAAGTTTTCATAAATTTACTAAGAATAATTCAAAAGGATTTTGAAATTAATAAAAGAATTATGCCAAAGGCAAATTGACATTTCTATAAAATTAATTTTTAAAAAATTCTATATAATGTAAAAGTATCATATATAAAAGTGGGCTTTGATAATTTGGTTGATAGGGCTTTGGATTTGCATCACTGAGAGTTCGAACCCGCTACCGAAGACTCTCCGTGTGTGGGGGGCGGCTGGCTCGCGTTAAATCTGTAGAGGTCACAAAGTCTTCCATGTCGAAAGTAATACCACTAAGGGTACTAGGTCATAAGGGATCGTTCTCTGTTCCAGATCTAAATTACGATCTGTGGATGGATGAATAAATGAAATGCATGAATGAAGTCCCCCCCCCCCCCCAAAAAAAAAAGGTTCTGACGTGTGTGAGATAATAGTCAGACTTCTGCCTTCGAGTGCTCAGAGGTCCATACCCTCAGAAGTTATTGCACACTTACTTCCGTTGTTAAGCGGAGCACGAGAATAACAAATTATATATGAAACTAGCTGCCCCGACAGACTTCGTACTGTCTCAAGTTATTGGGCTTTTGTAGCCTAATAACGTACGTACGTGTTTCACAGCACTTAGAAAATAAAAAGAATCGTTTAATACATAAATCCTTTCAAGAATAAAATAAACACATTAAGAGCTCTTTATGCCGCATTAATGTATATTAATAAAAATGGATCGCAAATATGCGTTGCTAAGTACAAAACTGGAGAACGGTTCGACCGATTCGGCTAATTTTTTTTAATATTTTCGTTAAGACACGAGGATGGTTCTTATGGTGAGAGAAAATGAAAAAAGTGCGAGGAAAATGGTTAGAGAGACACTTTTCTTACTTTCCCGCCAAAAATCTTCATTTCCTTCTCCCACACCAACTGAAGAAAATAAAAAGTTGCGGCTAATGAAATAATATTGCAGTTATATGGCGGAATCAATTATTTAACATATGATTTAATTATCATATGATTAAATTATTTCCCCATTACTATTATGAATCAAGGTAGTTGGTATTTACATATACAGTTTTAGACTTAATACAGATTCCCAGGTACAGTTGGAAATGTTTGAAGGGAATTCGAACGCAATTTTTATTCAGAATATCGATGACATTTGGATAAATGCGAGTACATTGTTAAAAGAAAATAGTCCGTAAAATACTCAAGTACTTCCTTCCGAAAAGTAATTCCTTTTTTCTTTTTTTACTAAATATGTATTGCAAATTTATTGAAATAATTTAATTGAAAGTAAAAGGCTGTTGCTTCTCTAATTTTTGACTGAATTTAGATAGTTTTATTGAGTGCCAGTGCAAGTACTCCAATGTTTCACACATAAATGTCGTTTCTATTATCTTTAAACTATAATGCCGCGCTCAGAGGAAATAATAGTGACACACACATCCTTCGTTTCTTTTTTTCCCTTCCTTTTTTTCTGCAAGTCCTTTTTTTTCTATCTATATTTTTTTCTTTATAACTTTTCTTCCTACAAACCCTTTTTTCCTTTTATTTATTTTTTCTTCGCTGCCTAGACTTTATTTTGAGCAGGAATAGATAAAATATCCATACAGACTAAACACCAAAAAAAATTAATAAAAAAGAATCGTTTAAATATATAAATCCTTTTAAGAATAACATTAAAACATTAAGGGCTCTTAATGTCGCATTTATAAAAAAAAAAGAATTTTTATCTTTAAGAACAACAAAAAAACTTTATATCAGAACACAATCAATAGCAATATTAAAAAATGAAACACCATCGAATAAAAACGAAGAAAATGATATTCACGTCCGTTGAGAAGAATGTTTTTAATCAGTATAATCAGCTGCATAAAAGCAACTATTTTCTTTCTTTTTTAAACACCCCGTTATCTATGAATTAAAACCAACTGACTTCGCGTATTTCTTTCTAAACAAATCATAATTTATTACTTCCTGCTATCTCACTCAGTTGGTGTGGGGGAAGGAAATGAAGATTTTTGGCGGGAAAGTAAGAAAAGTGTCGTTTTAACTATTTTCCACGCAGTTTTTTAATTTTTTCTCTCCATAAGAACCATCCTCGTGTCTTAACGAAAATATTAAAATAAAAATTAACCGAATCGGTCGAGCCGTTCTCCAGTTTTGCGCTTAGCAACGCATTTCGAGCTGCATTTTTATTATAATAGATAACATTTTCTGAAATCATCACGGGAAAAAAAACTTTTGCATAACTTCTATTTTAATAGATATTTTAATAATTTGATAGACCTTTAAAAGTTGATAGTAATTTTTCTATTATTCTGAAAAGAAACATGTTCTCAATTTCATAAAAACCGGGCAATCTTTCGTATCGTATAAAAAAACGACGCAGAAATATTTTGCTTCATATAGATATTTCATGCATCTTTTATGAAAGATAAGTCATGATTATATCTGCCTTAGTTGGTTGTGGCTTTGACAGTTTATATAAAAAGAAGGTTCAGTTTTTTAACAAATTAAAGGCTGAAAATTACTACAGACTACTAAACTCTCTTCAATAAAATATCTATCTAGTTTTATAAAAGAATCGAAAGTTTAAAAAAGCACGCTTAAAAATCAGTAAACTTAATTAACATATTCAGTTTAAATTTTATGAAATTATAAAAATATGTATTGAAAAACCAATATTTCTATAAATAACATATTGAATTCTTGTATTTATTATCTAAAATAACACTGTTCTAGAAACATATTTTATATCTGTGTAAAGCAGTAAAAAAGGACCAATTAAACTTTTATAATCTAGTTACAGAAATTAAACATCGAAACCGAAATTCTTCGGGAAATTCTGACGATTCTTTGAAAAATTCTTGAAGTATGAAACGCCTAGAAAACAAAAAATCCTGTTTAACAAACAGCTTCATAATTACCAGAGCAAATGGAAGAACCGTTTAAAGAATTTGCTAACTGACATTCAACTGAGGGCAAATCTTAACACTGTGTTTATTCTCCGTAATTGAAATGGAAATTTCCACCTGCGGGATTCCGTGACAGAGGCAGATGTTCCGATTGTCAATTATAAAATGATTGATTCTTGTCATGAATTCTCTTTATACTCGCATGCAATAAACATTAGTTAAAGGCTTTTCGTTATTCTGTTAAGTATAGTAAACAAAAGGATATATTTTAAATCGTTTTTTTTTTTGTTGTTGACGTTATTGGTTTTTTTACCCTTATTAAAAAGTCTTATTGCATGAGATTTTCTATGTTCATTTAAATATTTACAAAACTTAGAGCGAACTTTGGATTGTCGTCAGAATAACAACACGGGAACCGAAAATGTATTTATTAAAAAATATTGGGGGATATTCTCATTTTGATTTTCAAATAAGAATGTCACGCGCTCAAAAATTTTCATCTCATTATTTATGACGATAAAATTTATTTTAAAACACTGATAAGACGATAACTACGTAAATAAAAGCATTTAATTATATCATCAGATAGAACAGCAACGAATAAGTAAATAAATACTGTAATTTAAAATACATAAATTAGTTAACATAAACATGAGTGGTAAAGTGCAAGTAAATAACTCAAAAATTGAACTGCATATTTAAAAATCGATATAGTATAATAAGAAGCAGTATACTAATGAAAGAATTGGGATACATCTTTATTTTTTAGCTATTTTATCATATTGGATACGGGGGAAGAATTGGGTGTTCGGGGTTCTACTGGTTATACCGTTTCACTTTGAGCTCCCAAATTTGATACATAGATACTCTGAAAAGTGAAAATGTGCATACTACTAATCAAGTGAATATTTTATAGTTTTAACTGAATTTAAATCAATTAAAATCTATACGAAATAATATCAAAAAATAATTTTGCATGACATTAATTAGCATTTCAATTAAACTTATTTTTGCTGCTTAATTTTTCCCCTTTTTAATCAACTTTTTAAAAAAAAATTTGAGCAGAATTTCTTAATAATATTTTTCACATTAAAAAATAAAACTCAACCAGAACCATCACACACAAGAAAAATTTAGCTTTAAAAAATTAGCAAAGAACTGTTAAACGCTTTTACGCAATTTATTCTCACTGAAAACTAAATCTAGAAATGTGTAATTTTTAGCATATGTGTGCATGCAGCTAAATAAATATAAAAACTTTACATGATAATCTGTGCATTAAAAATGTCCAGGAAATATCATCATAAAAACATTTTAATTTCTAGAAATAAATAAATAAATAATTAGTGCCTTTTAAAATAAATATATTATTTTTTCAATAAATCTATTTTTTAAGGCAAACAAGAATTAATATATACAATCTATCCACTTGTTCGGGGCAGTACAGCCACTTTCTAAACCTTAGCTTATGCATCTAATAGGAAAAAATGTCTAAATGAAAGGGGAAAACTGCATTTTACGTAGTTTGAGTAATAAATGTTCTGATGAATTGCAAATTTTAAATTTTTATACAAAACATTCGGTATTATGAGCTATATTTAATAATTTTTTCTTAATGTAATACACTAAATTTTATACAGAATCAGAAAAACCAATAATTAAATAATCATTCGAGATATTCCAAAAATTAAAAAAAAAAACATTCAAAAATAGCTTGAATATCAAATTATTCCATTTTTTATGTTAATATTTTGGGGAAAAAACATTTTGTTCCGGCAAAACTGTTTCGGTGGAACAATTCGATGTTCACTACTTCCAATTCAAATTAAAGTTCAAATTTAAGAAATGACAGAACATTTGGGTACTGTATTGTACAGCAAATACAACGGCGTTAGTCGTCTAAAATAGTAGAAGTTAAATGAATACAAAAATATGATGCTTAAAAATATCTTGAAGAAGCCGCTAAGAAAGTGTTACATTAAATATTTAATTAAAAATTTTCAGAAATATTAAATTTACTTCATTCAAGCCCGTTACTTTTTGTAATAAATACTCTATTTAAATATTTGCCATATTTAAAAATAAAGACATCTATTAAACCTTTGCATTCCGATGGTACCTCTGACTCACCAGATTGATTTATTAAATCTATTAAACCTTTGAAGATTGTGCATCATTTTGACGTTTTATTCATTTCTCAAATTTAATTGTTAAAAACATCTACATAAAGGTTAAGAGATGTAGATTAATTTTTCAAAGAAATTTGATTTAACACATTCGCTGCCACCAAAATTTATATATCCATCCTCAGAAGCCGAATTTAAAAAAAGTGTTTTAATGATTAAAAACGTTCCTAATATTTTAACAGTAAAGCCAGAAAAAAAGAAAAACCTTTTATTTTCGTGTTTAGTAAAAATAATGCTTCACTAACGTGCCACAAAAACCTCATCGTTTAACCTCCAAATCCGAACTAAAACTAAAGCAGTTTACTTATCATACTCGATTGTCGCCCCAGAGCCTCACCGGCATGGGAGGTAGCGGCATGCTGACGCGCCAGCGCGTCAGTGGCAACGAATGTGTTAAAAGAATTATGTATATTTATTTTTCATAGCAATAAACAAATCTTTGTATTAGGTGAATAATTTTGTGTATAAATTTTCAAAATCATGAGTATTAAGTTTTTAAACATTATCTTTCAGAAAACAGAATTTTTTTTATTACTATTAAAAATAAAACTATCCTCATTGATAGTTTTATTCCGAATTATTCTTATATATTTAAAGAAATGTTTTCCCATATAGTCATTATCGCTAGGAAAAAACATTTTTCTTAGTCTTTTTAGCGAAAGCTAGCATTCTTTTGTTCAATTCCTATTTTCATGTTATATTTAAAATGTATGTCGAATTAGAATTGTATTTGTTAATTAATAGTACTTTATAGTAGTATTTATAAATTAAACCGAAATTATTTTTAGTCTTATCTACAACAGAAATAATATACATCTCTTTTAGATTGTTCATTTCTTTTTCAACAATTTGTTAAAATAAATTCTTTATTCTTTGGCTGTTCCAATATCAGAGTAAATTGTAGTTTTTATTTATTCTAAAATCCTCACTTACAATTCTTCGAATCCTTTTGGAAAAAAGGTTCGAAGAACGGGGAATGATATTTTCTAGATAATTAGGAAATAAAAATATCTAAATCTTATCCAATAGAAATTATTATATTTTAATGTGCAACCTTTCTCTCAATCTAAATTTGGTTCCCTTTTCATTTCATTCTCTTAAAGTCCTTGAATCAATAATTTTTAAATTCCCTGTTATAATATGTCCTTTATCAGCATCTATAAAATCCTTACAATTTTCATTGTTACTATTCCAATCTGTTTTGTTTATCTTACCTAAATTTTCAATACAGTAATTATAATTTATAACTACAAATTCGTATACTTAAAGTTGCTGAGTAATTAAAAACTGCTGAAACTGCTACTTTAAAGGAAAAAAATTCTTTACTGTTGTGCGTAACTTCCGGTAACTGCAGGTTTTCAAAATTAATATCCAAAAATCTCACTACAAAGAAATTTCTGCTTAAATCATTTTTATTTTTAAAAGGTAAACCGTTTCTTTTTTAAATTGGCCTTGAATTTAATCAGATATAAAATTATAATTGTAGTGGAAGAGGTTAAAAATTTTAATTCTCCGACTTTATCATTAAAAAACTCCTTAATTTTATTTTTTCTAAGGCCAAACATATGTTTTAAGTTTAGGAATGCTCGTTCTAATATGATTCAGATTACAATAAGTTTGAAAATCCGCAAATAAAATATAATCGCCATCTCTTCCTTGGATTCTCGTAAATCTTTTATTATAGTTTTGTTTATTCAGAAAGTTTTTAAAAACATTAAACTTGTTAGAAATGCAGATGTTATTTAAATACTTGTAACCTACATTACTCAGTTTAATGCTTAGTCCACATGGAGGTTTTGAAATTTCAAATATAAATATTCTCTAGATCTAATCTTCTGTTTAAGTCAATAATATTACCTACAAAAATGTAAATACCGATATTATCAAAATTATGACATTGAAAGTGTAATAGTTCATAGTCAGTACACTTTTTAGAAAGTTTTAATAGCAGAACAACTCGCATTGAATCAAATAGATAAGATTTTTAATTTTAAAAATATTTCAAAGTTTTTTCTTTCAATTTTTATTTGTTCTTCATGAATTAGCGGACGAGTCTTACATTTTTTTTACCTCTTACTTGACTTTTTAAAATATTTTGACTATTTTTTTAACAAAAAAATCGTGCAAGTAACTTTTTATCCGTTAATGCCTCAGGCCCAAAGCTATCCACAGTAACACTTGGTAAAACGCGCGATCGGTCATGTGCTTTTAGAAATTCTTTTACAGACCTTTGCCTAGTTTTGTTTGATAAAAACCTTTAATGATAACTTTAACCGAAAGTTTTTTCAATGTGCCCCCGAATATGTTGCCAATATGGCAACCCAACGGAACGCTCTTCTAGCAGCCCTAATGCTGGTTTGTTTACTACTTTAAACAATGGTTGAGTTGAACATGAACTACGACTATTTTAAGAAAAATGTTAAATTAAAAGTAATAAAAAATATCAATGAAAGATTTTAATTTTATTCTTTACTATAATTAAAAGCTTTTTTACAATTATTAAGACACTGCAACTTTATTTTTAATTTGAACACGAATTAACTATTCTTTTGAAATTTTTAATAAATAATAAAAAGAACAATACTTATCGGTAAAAAAAATCATAATTATATTTCGAAAATTGGTAACCGTAACTATTCCACAGAAGTTTTTGTTTACTTTGTCCGCCATCTTTATTGGCGAATTGGCATCCTTGGCGCGGCAAGGGGCACACTAAACATCACTTTTAAAAAACCTTCCCTTTACCTCGATTACTCAGAATCCTCGGTTCTAATCCATAAGAGAGGAAAATTCTAAACTCTTTTAAATTTTTGCAATTAGTGGAATGCATCTTAATTCCAGAAAAATGAGGTACAAGGATCTACTAACCAAAAATTAAAGCAATTCTTATAAAACTAACTTAAAAGTAAATATTTCCTAATTACAAAATTATTAAAAGATACCTTGTATTTAAAGCGCGTTAACGCTGCTACATCTAAAACACAAATGAAATTATGCAAATTAGAAATAAATAAATAGTAAGCTTAAAATCAAAAATGAATTCAACGAAATTAATAAAAAGGAAGGAAGTAAAAAATCCAGCCTGAAGACTTTACGAAGAATATCCTAAATCCGCAATTTAAAACAGAGGTTTTTCTGTGAGGGGTTTGACTTTCCTCAAGTAATGACTCCTCGTGACCAGAAAATCCCAATAAATTAAGGTTTTTGAAGACAATAATTACTATGAATTACACAATAACAATAAATAATTTAAAAATATATTAGGTTAAAAAATATCATTTCAAAATTAAAATCTAAGCAATTAAACCCAAACAAAATTGAATTTAATATAACCACGACAAGACCATTATCAAACTACAAAAAAACATCAATAAAATAAAAGCAAAGAACATACCAGTTGAATGTAATAACAATCCAAAAGCTTTTATATAGTAAATTAAACTTATTACGGCATACTATATTAAACGAAATTTAACTTTCCCGCGAATAAAGCCGAAAGCGCCTACTAAGTTTGATCAAGATGCTTCCTCATCGAATGAAATAAATTGAGAAATCTCAGCGCCATCTATTGAGTTGGATAAAAAAAAAGAAAACTGTGAAGCATATCTTTAGGTGTTAAAATATTAGAATATAGGGTAGAAAAATATATAAACCCTCTTTTATTAAAATTTATATATCAAAATAGTTTTGGAGAAGATAGTTAAAAGTCAAGTTTTTGATGACATTTCTTTGTTGCTCCCCTATAAGAAATTTTGTCATTACAAATTTTTAATCTATTAAATTGTGATAAAATAAAAAAAATTGAAAACGAGTTAGAATTGCAACTACTAAGTTTAATTATTCTCAATTTAAATTAATCCTTCATAAACAATCATGAAAGATTTTTCTTCAGAAATT
>JAOUZG010001441.1:314355-333857 GCA_026289955.1 Argiope argentata | reverse complement strand
AGCTTAAAAGAATTATGTGTATTTATTTTCCATATAAATAATATGCATAGCAATAAACAAATCTTTGTATTAGGGAAATAATTTTGCATTTAATTATTTTTCGGAGTGTAAAAGGTTCAAGACTTAACCATGTGCAAAAGATAGCTCTAAATCCATCGTTAGAATCCAAACGAAGGTAAAGAATACAGTAATAAGAATATATGCGAAAAACACGGACGGAATACATTAGCAAAATTCTATAATAACATTTTTAAAAAATAAGGCAGTAAATGTTAAAAATGGGCTAAATATTTTTACACATTATGCTATAATTTCAAATATTCTAGAACTCTTGTTCTTCAAGAACAAACGTGCAGTTCAGATTTTTTTTATATTATTATCCTGAATCTTGTACGTAATTAAATATAGATAAAGGTTGAATAAATTTCTAGAATTATTGAACACTTTTTTTTTGTTGCGAATAATTGTAACTTATATTTATCACCATTTAAGCTGTATCAAATTAATTTTTGATCTAAGAATTGAATTAAATATAATTTAAGATTTAAGTAAATGATCATTAAATTTGTTGTTGTTTTTGTTCTTGCGTTCCTCTTTTGCAACGGAAGGAGGGGCGCAGTAGCTTCTGAGTTTAGGGCTCCTTGATCACCCGAGGTCAGATGTCTGACTTATAGCTCACTCACGTCACAAACCCTTTTTACGGGGCTGACTTCATTTATACATTTCATTCATTCATCCACAGATCGGAATTTATATCTGGAACAGAGAACGATCACCTCTGATCCAGTACCCCCAGTGGTATTACTCTCTACATGGAGGACTTTGTGACCATGACAGATTTAATGTGCGCCATTCACCACAACACACGGGGAGTCTTCAGGTGGTGGGTTTGAACTCTCAGCCCAAGGGATACGAATTCAAAGCCCTAGCAATCAGGATGCTCCAGACCTTAACTTTTGTACAAGAATAACTAGCATATTAATTAAAATGCCTACAAATTCTTAATTCGCAAATTACAATTAATTTAAAATATAATTTCAAAACACCATTACCCACAAAAGTATCCTGATCTTCAGAGTTCGTCCATTGAAGGGAAACGACACCTTACCTCAATGCATATATTGTTGTTTTAGTTGGAATCTAAATTTAATATTTTAATGAATGAGTGCCCCAGAGTTATTCATTTTCTGCTATTCTAAATCTCATCCTGGTTTCAATTATCCTACTCGCACACTCTCCTTGTAAAGGGAAAGAAGATTAGAGAAAAATAAAAATTCCTCAAAATCTTGAGGCCAAAATTTTTTTGAAGACTACCAAGTTTTCCCTTTGTATACTTCTCATTCAAGAAAGTAAAAATGTAAGCATTTTTGCAATAAAAATTAATTTTGAGTTTTTTTGAGATCGCCTGGTTTACTTGACGATTTCCAGATTATTCTAATGCAGAAATAATTTTACTTCGGGATTTTCAGTTTGCGCCAAGATTGCCAACGCTGAATTTTCGTTTGCTTGTATTTATCTGAGATACATTGCGAGGGATCTGAAAATGAACAAGAATAAATTTAAACTACTTTGAGCGAATTCTACTTACCACTGGGTTTTCCGCTGAGTTCTTCGTTTTTGTTACGTTTAAAGATATCGCTAAATTTATTTTTAAGTCCGGTAAATCTTCTCGATCTTTCATTTCCCAATTTACCACCTTTCGCAACTTCGTACTCGACGTCGCGCGCTCGTTTCTTCTTTCGAAATTGCTTCCAGACGAGGTGCAGAATGTAGATCCCGATGCAGAGTAAGAAGATGACGATGATGCAGACCGCTATGAAAATGTACACGCTATCCGGAGGATTATGCACGTAATCGTAGAAAGTTTTTGGCATGTTTTTATCCTGCCTCTCCATCTCAGCGGATTCTTTTTTCTTGGCGCTTATCAGGTCTTTCAAGTAGGTCAGGAAGTATTTGATTTCCAGTTCCAGCGCTTTGTATTCCATGTCCAAAAGGCCCTTAATTTTGGTTTTGAAATTTTTCGCATCTTCCAGACTCAGGGGTTTCTCGGTGGTCTTTGAATGGACAACTTTGGGAGGCTGTAACTTATTTTTAACTTTTGGTAATGGAGCTGCTCTTGCATGGATGGCGTGGGAGAAATCTTGTAGAATTCTGAATCCCCGGTTCTGGTTTGTAAAAGCAAAGAATGAACATGAAAAATTTCTTTTTGATAATATTCTATAATATAAGTCCACTTCTGACTATTTTTAAGCTATTAAAAGAATTGAAGTCCCCAAAAAAATGTCTCGAAACTAATCCTATTAATACAAAAATGATACAATCTATTCCTTTTATATATTATATCCAACAACAGAAAGACTACAGATGACATTAGTTTTAATCATTGATTATAAAACAATTTATTGCATGATCACATCGTAATGTCATGCATCTCTATTAGAATTAAAATTAATGTTTATATCTAAGAATAATGCAGAGTTTCAACAAACTTCCAAAAGTAAAAATCAATCTGGTTTTTAGTTTAAAACTCGGTTTAATGCATCTTTTTATTTCAGTTTCAATCATTAACTCTTTCACTACTAATCCGGCCAAACCGACCGCGCAAATTATATCCTGGAAGGTCACCATTGTTATGGATAAAATCGTCAGTTAAATCTAAGAATACTGTAGCGTTTCGACAAACTTCCAAAAAGAAATAACCAGTTTTTCTTGTATAAAGCTTTGTTTAAAACAACTTTTTATTCCAGTTTCTTTCTTTAACTCTTTCACTTCTAATACAGCCTAACCAAATGCTAAATTCTCCATCCTGGAAGGCCCTTTCTGTTGAACATCAAGATGCAGGATTTAAAATAATTTATTACCAAGGATGCTCTCACTTTATATCTTGCACACCTACTTTGAAATAGACAACGATCCTTCAGGATAAAATGTGCATTGCCTTTTGGGCCGAAGCAGTAGTGAAAGGACTAAAAAACTTTTCTTTAGCTTAAATGGAATTCGAATTAAGTTTTGGTTTCGTTAGTATTTTATGTAAAACAATCGAATCTAGTTTATGCAATATTAAACTTTTGCAATCAACCAACCGAGCAATCCGTATTGAGAATTACAAGTGATCAAATTTAATAAGCACATTTAATGACAATGTCAACGATATTATGTTTGGGAAATCAAATCACGTTTCTTTTTGGTTAGCCGGGCACAAATGTTGCCAACTGTGAACCAAACGCGCCAAGTGAAGTAAATTATTGAACAGTCAACGGGATTCTACATCATTTGGCGATTTTTCGCTTGCGTCCGGCTAACGGGAACCAAGAACCCAAGTTACTAATATAAAATAATGAAATAAGTGATTTTTAATATAATGCGAATACTTTGGAAGAATAAATTAGTATCGAATTTTTGAAAACAAAATGCATCAGCTGTAGGGTTAAGGAAATAAGATAACTCATTCAATAAAATAACGAAGATAAAGATAAGGGATATGTATACATTTAAAGATTTGCATATTTAAAATTTTCTTTCTAGATTTTTTTAATTCCTTAACTTTACACAATTGGAATAATTAAGTAGCTTCAATATGATTTTGTACGCGCTATTTCAATTTTTCTTTACATAGGACCATTCAAAGATAACTTGAAATTTCAGAATTTTCTAGTAATTTCGATGTTCACTTTAATTTTTTAAACCTTTCGTCTTAAGTTTGAAAATTCTCAATAAATATTGATTCCAGTACAATTTGTATAAATTAATTTTTATAAACAATTAAATGCTTTATAAATCATGCATCAAAAATATTTAAAAATAAATATTTAAAAGGGTCTCACCGTGTCAGCTATATTTTCATTTGAAGTGTATTTTAAGAGGATTGCAAGAAATATGATGATGCTACCCAAGGGAAACATCTCTATTTATATACAGATAGTCTTATTAAGTTAAAATAAAATTCAACTTTTCCCCACATTCGACAACAATAGATCATTATTATAGAATACTGTAGTAAACCATCACAAATAACCCATTATTATTTAAAATATTATAATTGAATTTCATTGTTGTAGAGAACTACATTGTCAAATTTTTATTTATTTATTTCTCTACTAAAAAAAAATTATTCTCGGAGTTCTACAGGTTAACTGAACAACATGTATATGCTAAATTTGGCACAAATCTATTTTGGGAGTTGGAAAGGTGAACTATGAAATTTAATTACAATTTTAATTAATAAAAATTAAGCTAAATTTTGCCATTTTATTGCAGTTACTCCCTAAAATACTATAATATAAATTTGATTTATCTTTCAAATTTTAAATTCAATATTACCTCCGTTACAACACCAATTTAGTTATTATATAACTTCATTTGAATTTAAAAAATGTTATAAATTCATTTATACATAATATTCAACTATAATTTTGTTGTTGCAACAAAAATCAGATCTTTTCACTCTCTTATCAAATATTAGCCGCTTTTGACGACCAGCTGCATTGATGTAATCAAGGATTGCTAAAAATTGCAATCAAATAGTTTATGCAAGAAACTATCATATCAAAGAAAAACTATATGGAAAAAACCTAAACAAATTTCCCGGACCATAATATTAAAAAGAACATTGTATTTAGAGAGCGCTAATGCAGCTTCAACTAGAACACAAATGAAATAA
Organism: Argiope argentata; assembly: GCA_026289955.1. NCBI lineage: Eukaryota > Metazoa > Arthropoda > Arachnida > Araneae > Araneidae > Argiope > Argiope argentata. The sequence continues at coordinate 329,197 of JAOUZG010001441.1, read as the reverse complement.
ACTGGATAAGCAAACAGATTTAAGTTAAAAATAAAATTGAAAATCGAAGGGGGGGAATACAATGAATCTGGCCTGAAGACTTTTTTTAAGGGTCACCCTCAGGCAGGGATTCAGACCAGGGGTTTTTCCTGTGAGGGGTCTGACATTTTGTCAATCTATCAACTCCCTCGTGACCCGAAAATCCCAGGGAAAATGAGATTTTAGAGATTAATTAGTATCACAAAAACACAAGAACAATTATAAAATAATTAGATTACATAAAAAGTAAAATAATTAGATTACAAAACCAAAACTAACAAAAAAAAATGTACCATTATTAAAAGCACACAAAAAAACAAGCAAAATTATTTTATAAAAGTTTTTTTAAAAAATCTAAATAGAATTAAAGAAAAATAGAAAAACCCACTAAAATGAGGTTAAAATGAGATAAATTAGAATCTCAGAATTACAAGAACAATTTTAAAATAAATAGAGACACAAAATGTTTAAATCAAACAAAACAAAACACTATAGACAGAAAACAAAAACAAAACAAACAATACAAAACAAAATGCACCAGTATTAAAAGCACACAAAAAAATTGTTCCTAAGGATTCATACGGCAAAATCTTTTTAAAATTTAATATTCAATAGATCTTTAAGGTGTATTTCAAAAATTGAACGCACTTCGCAGTAGGAAAAAACATTTTCAAACGAGTCTGTCTCTTTGCTTCTCTGTTTTGTAATCTAATCTAAAAAAACTAATTAAAAAAAGTTGACTATTTAAACTAATCAGAGCTTTTCTTCGCTGAAGCAAAGCTTCATGCTTTAACATAAAAATTAAATCGTTTAGAAACGAAGTTTTATGCTCTTTACAGAATATTTTCATAATTTGTATAAAAATTCGAGAGGATTATACAAGAAAAACTTCTCTGATTAAATGTAAAATTCCGTGTCTTAAAATAAGGAAGTTATGTTCAAGCTATAAGAAAGACAATCTATTTCTATGCATATCTATTTCTAGTTATATTGCATTAAAAAAAGCACTGTTTACAAATAAAAACTTTAAAAAAATTCAATTATTAGTTTATGTGAAATTAAACCTTTAATGTACCTGATTTTTTTTAAAGTAGTATATAATACTTTCTTTTTGGGAAAAAAACCTCTAAGAGTTGGCTTTAATATGAAAAATAAAAGACAATTAATTATGCAAAAATAAAGCGTAACTTTATCATCAAACCCGCATATCCGCTTTAGATTGGTTAGTTATGTCTCCATCACCAACAATAGAAGTAGATTAAAATGAAATCTCCTATGCATATATCATCGTATCAAGTCAGAACCTAGTTTAATGAAAGACCAAGCAGCACGTGCTCGTGCAAGTTACATTATATTTTTATTCATTTTAATTGTTTCATTGAATTCGTCACTTTAGTATTGCAAACGACCCAAAAAACTTTGTCTCGCATTGATTGTTAAAATATATATATATATATATATATCACATTTCCTATTCATTTGATCACGTGCTAAAAATGACATTTTTTTCTAGGTTGTATTTGCTTAACTTGTTCATTAACTTATTTTTTTAGCCAGAGATTTGGTAAATGGGATTGCATCCCGATATTAAAAGTTGCTCTTTTGAGATGCTCATTCAGAAAATAATTTTTTTTAATTTTTCGCCTACGGATTTTTGTTGACGCCACAAAACATCATTCCTAAATCAATATCATGTTCTAACATGATAATAAACCAATATATATTGAGATATCTTGTTCAAATTTTCAATTGTTAATAAAATACTTTTTATTCACCCAATCAAATTCAAATACATTTTATTAAAATGTTTAGTGGATGACACTTGATATGAATACAGTTTTTTCACATATTAATTAATTAATTAAAAAATTACTTAATTTTTAATACTTTAAATAGAGTTTTAGCAGTTTATAATGAAAACTGAAATTAGCAAGCTAGTATTTCAGAATTTTTCACGGGAAAGTGAAGAAGCGAGTTCAATTCTCGTGAAAATCAATCCTTTTTTTGATAATTTTTTTAAAAATTTTGCTTTAAGTATACGTTTTCACCAAATAATTTTCGAGAATGACTTACCAGTAATTGGTTAGTGGTCATAATGAAGGTTTTTTCTAAAAAAATAAAATTGAAGAAATTTTAAGTTTTAGTTTAATTCCGATTTCTCTCCTTAAAATATTATCCACTTATTGGCCACTTCTACCTTATCTTACGATTGAGCTACGTGTTGAGAAGGAGAATGGATAATTGCAAGGGAATTCGCTTTCTATTTTGACACTTAAAAATTGTGATTCTGCCATATGAGTATGCATATTTATATTAATTGTAATTATTTAATAAAAAGTAACTAAAATAAAAAAATTCTTTGTAACAGACTTAATTTTTTATATTACTTGTTGTTAGATGACTCGAACTCCTAAGATTTTAATGACGATTAAGATGTTAAGGGACATAGATATAGTAGAAACTTTACGCATATAGTAAAAAGAACCTATAAACCTATTAAAAAATAGGTTGATCCGTAGAGAACATCGCCCCCTTGGCGCACTTTTCAAAATCGCCAACTCCTCGCGCTCTTGCGTCTTATCTCCCGCAGGAAGATATCCACCAACGACAACATCGGGTTGCCATATTTGGCGCTAAATATCCTTGGCGAAAAAGGGTGATACTCCCTACTGTTGCGCCAAAAAATATTTTAATTTTTTTCCCCAGTATGATGACTAAAAATTCTTTGTTGAGGGAATCATGATTATCATGATATGTATAGTGGGAAAAAAAAAATTCCTTATGGAAACCAAAGATGAATAAATTTACATAATTTATGATTTTTGCTATTTACCTACATAAATTACTAAAATTTGTTTCATTTTAGTCTTTCGAATGAATTTTATTTTATAAAACTCAGTTATTTATAATAAATACTTGTTTTTTTTTTATAAAATCAAGTAAGTCTTTTAATTTAAATAATTAAAAAGGATTGCAATTATATTCATAGGAGAGTACAAATTAAAAGAGAACGGATTTAAAATTTCATTTGCTCTAAATTTCAGTTACCACCTTACGTAATTGTAACAAATTCAAGTGATGCAGAAGTTATAAGCGGATTTATGCCTCAAATTGTGGAAACTGTAGCGAAATGGATGAACATAAGGCAAGAAATTTTATTAATTATATTTTCCTCTACTTTTTCTTGTTCTGAATTATAATTTCTTATTTAAATATAAAATTGATTAGTTATAGCAATAAATTCGATTTCATTGAATGTGAATCTTTACATTTTTAGAAATGTATGGGTTTATTCGTCAATAGTATTAATTTAAGCGCAAAGAAAAAACTTTTAAAAAATCAAATTTTCATTACAGTTTGTCTTTTGTCAAAGAACCTGAGGATAACTATGGAACATGGATAAACAATTCATGGAGTGGAATGGTTGGCATGTTGTATAGAAATGTAAGTTTTCATGTGAATCATTCGTGTTTTTTTAAGTATTCTATGGATTTGTGTTGCATAATTTACTGACTACATTATCGTCTTTTCATTGCCAAATATTTGAAGGGAACTTTAAGTTTTTTTAATGTCTTTAAAATTGCTTTATTTGACGATATAGGAAAACTTTTAAGTAAACTAAAATTTATCTGTGATAATATTAGCAATTTTTTTAACAGTGGAAAACATGTATACTTTGAAAAAGAAGGAAAATAAAAAAAAACAATTCTTTAAAAATTAGTATTTTAAAGAATAAAAAAATTATTCTAACAGATTCATCGAAGCAAAATGGTTGATAATATATATTAACATATTAAAGGCGGGAGTCGTAGTATTACGATTTATCTCTGTTGTAGCTTAAAGGCGGGAGTCGTATTAGTACGGTTTAGAGCTACATTGCAATTAGTGTTTAGTTCTTTAATATTTTTTGTAGTTTCAAGAGTTTAAATAAACTTTTTTAAGTTTAAATTTTTTAATAATTACACAAAATATCACCCGCTCTTGAACGAAAAACGAGGCGGGGCGGTTGCCATGTTACCTGGCATACTTTCGTCAAGATCCCCGCCTTTAATGTGTTAATAATGTTGTTATTTTCTCAAATTTACGGTTTGTCAAAGAATTAGTGGTATCCTATATTCAATAAAGGATAGTAATTTATGTACATTAACTGTCATGTTAACCTAGAGAATTTTAACAACCCTTTCTAGCATTTTAAGAGATGATTGGAACCTTATTTCACACATAGGAAAAGCTACTCTGGTGTAAACATATAAGTAATTCGTGCCCCGCTGTAAAAAGGGGCTGTGCAAGCAAATGTGGTGAGTGTGTAGCTTCTTTCGGCTTAAATCTACTGCCGTATCAGCGGAGAGCTTGTCCATGGCAAGTGTCATTAGTAACAACAACAACAGGCCTGTTGAAATACGTGTTTCATATGTTTTAGGACATATGTGTAAAATACAAACTAATGAAATATTTGTAAATTTTACCAATAAAATATTTGGGGGAGAGAAGAGAAATTAAAAGTATAGTGAGTAAAATTATTGCTTAACAAGAAGGGAAATCGAATTACTATTTTCTATTATTTCGAATGGAATGCTTATAAATTTGAAGAGAATATTTTCTCGTAGAGGAACATTAAAAAGTGTTCTGAATATGTCCTTCTTCCATTAACAGGAGGTCGATTTGATTCTCAACCCTATAATGCCCAAAGAGAGTATTTCCGAATTCGCATACTTCACCAATCCTATAACGATGGATGCTTACACCATAATGTCTGGCAGAGAATCTCAGGAGCCCGGATTCTTTCTGTATTTCAAGGTTCTCGACAATACGGTACGTATACTGTTCCCTTTATTAAATGAATGGCTAATGTTTTGAATTCAGCTAAGTAATAGAAATTAAGAAAAATATATTTACATTCTCTTATAGTTATATAAAAGAAATTGCAAGATATTTTAAATATATAATAATAGTAATAAATCATTGCAATTTTTGCTAAAATCATATTCATAAAACCATATAGTTTTATTACCCACATGTATATTCTTCATATTCTTTTCAAATTAAGCATTTAAATAAAAATAGTGTCATTGAGTTACTGTTCAGTAACTCTTCTTTCTTAATTTTATTATATTTGAAGGGGAAAAAACCTCAACCTAATTTAAATTTCTCCAGTCACTGTTTTTGTTTATTTTTAAACAGCTGAGATTTTGACTTTTTTACCGTAAAAATTATGTTCAAATTTTAATTTTTTAAACTTGTAACAATTTTATAATTATATAAATAACTTTTATATTTAAAAAAATATTTTCTAGAATTTTTAAAGAAATTGTGTGAATGGCACAGTATGGCCTAAATTCCACTTTGTGCTGAATGAAAAATGCAGTAATACTAAGCCACCTTTTGAATTTTATTACGTATTTCAATATTGAAATTATTAAATAGTGTTTCTACAGTAACAAGCAAAACTATTATAACTTGTTGAAGGAAATTTGCGAAAGTGTACTTTATTTTTAAAAAAACGATTTTTAAGCCTTAATTTATTTTACACATCAGAAAAATACGTAATGTACTCAAGTGTGAAAAGTCAAACTTATAAATTAATTAGTATCCTTGAGATACTATTAAAATATTAGTATTAATAGTATCTCAAGGATGAAAAAAGAATTTAATTTATCTCAAAATATTCATTTTCTTCAAAATATCAGAACGTAAATATAAGATTCTTTTTTGTTACTATATTAGACCATAATATTTACAAACATAATACATCGAATAATTTATTTTTTTTAATTCGGGAGGGTAATATTCTTAAAGACAATATATATAAAGAAAAATATCATATAATATCTCGTTTTTCAAGTTGATATTCAATATTTTTACTATATAATTAAAACAATGAGGAGAATTAAGAGACCATTCAAATAGCCTTCATTCATTTTTTACATAGATTTCACTACTTTTTCATTCAAATGAAAGATCCTTATTTATAAAACGTCCTCAGTAGTCTATTAGCTTGAGATTAATCAATTTTCTAAGAAATAAAAAAAATATCGCTGCATATTCTCTATATGAAAGTATCATAAATGATTTTTAGACATCTCACCTTTTCTTATTTTCTCACAATTCGCTTTATAGTTAACTAAAAAACTGGACTTCCTACCTATATTGCTGTTTGATAGCTAGTGAGTGCTCTCTGACAAACGATCTCCAGTAATAACTTTTTTAAAGGCATTTAGATAATCAGATTGCATTTTGGGAAGAGAACAATGGATAGTCTTTCCGATCTGACTTAACTCTTTTCTCTCCCGTAGGTTTGGATCGGCATGATAGTCGCTGCTCTCACGATTGGCGTCACGTCCACGTTCATCTACCATAGCATCCTGAAGCCGAAACCCTTCTCCTGGGTCACAATGGCTCGCCAGTACTGCTGGCACCTCCTGTCGTATGCGCTGAGACAAAGTAAGTCACTGAAATACGAGAAATTTGTAACGAACTGTCTCATCACAAAAAAATGCAATGCTATTAAAAAATAACATATGATTACGTTTTTTATGTTGTTTTTTTTTATTTTAAAATGTTAAAATTCTTAAATATACTTTATGGGTATACCTTTTAAAATCTCTTAATGATGAAATTTGAATGAATGCAATTAAATCATTAATAAAAAGGGGGCCTTTTATTCCTTGATATTTGACATAAAAGTGCATAAATGAAGAAAACGTAGGAAATGAAATTTTTATGAATATATTAGTTACGATTCAATGAATAGATTCTTTGTGGATATATACAACAGAAAACAGAACATAAGATGTTACACTTTATATTTAAACGTATCGAAACGAGGACGGGGTAGCCTGTTTCGTAGAGAGACTCATTTTTTTAGGTTGCGAGTTCAAACCTCGTCTGCCGAAGACTCCCCGTGTGCTGTGGTGGCTGGTGCACGTTAAATATGTCGTGATCACAAAGCCCTCCATGTCGGGAGTAATATCACTGGGGGTACTGAATCAGAGGTGATCATTCTCTGTTTCAGATCTAAATCACGATCCGTGGTTGAATGAAAAATGCATGAATGAAGAAAAGGGTTTGTGACGTGTGTGAGATTGAAGTCAGACTTCTCCCTCGGGTGCTCAGGGGGCGATACCCTCAGAAACTACTGCTCTCCTTATTCCGCTGTAAAGCGGAACACGACATCAACAACATATCGAAATGGCCAACCTATATTTCAAGAAAGTTGAGTTCGAGAATCTTAACACAAAATTTTATGTCGAAATAAAAATCTCTACTTTAATAAATATTGAAAACTAAAATAAAAATGTGAAAATTTGCAACAAATTTTATCTTCAAGAAACAAGCAAAATCTTACTTCTCCAAAACTGAAACATTTTCAAAATTTAATAAATCATCTAATACTTATTAGTATGTTAAACTTGGCACCCGTATTTCCGCTTATACATTTTATTAAAAAGAAAATTACGCAACGCACATATGCATAAACTGCATAGACTTTCATGACCATGCTACTTATAAATGACTGTTAAGCAAAAATGAAGTGGATATTTTTAGTTGTAACATCGTATTACTTTTGCAAAAGCAGAATTAAGGCTTCGAATACCAAATTGCATGCAAAAGAATATGCACAGTTTTTCTTCAGTATTACAATCAATAAATCATGAATTAGTTACATTTGATATAACCTTGCTAATGTTTAGTCTTGCTTCTACAGATAATTTCATTGGGTCTGAATTTCTAAGTAGTACGATAATTGAGCTAATTTTTATATCCAATACAAGTACTGATATTATAGATGAATTTAAGGAATATAGAAATTCTATAAGATTGGGGAAAACTTATTCTTTTTTTCATCATAGTATCAATAGATTATTATTTAAAAGAATTCCTTGGTAACTCTTCAAGGATAATATTTGTTTATCATAAATTCATTTAAAGAAGGCATTGGCGATTAAGAATTAAATAGATTAGAAATTTGATACAGTTTTTTAAAGGGATTTTCCATCACCGAAGATTAAAAGCCATTTTGATTTAATTTTCGATATATTGCTTAAGTCACGAAAATTCTAAACATGCATTCAAGTTAATCACCAGGTGTTGTCCTTGAAAGGACAAGAAAAATTCAAAAAAATTCGCCTGTTAAGAGGACATTATCCCTTCCTCTATGCTGTCATTTCGAAAATCATGATTCTATGACTAAGAACTTCTAAAGTCCCTCTTTCTAAATTCATGTATTCATCCTAAATAAAACGTTTGCTTTTTTATATGATAATTGACTTAATGGACAAATTGTTTATGTACACCAGAACCTCAAATATAACGGTATGAATAAATCATCTTAAAAAATACATATAACATGCATTTGTTTAATGAAATTATATTCATAAAACAAATGCTGCATTTAAGGTGTAGTTATTTGATATTAAGGTTTGATTTGTTTCCAGGCCCCACCGAAAAATATCTCTTGAGAGCAAACAAAGCCCGCCTCTCCATTTTCTTACCCCTCCTCACCACGATATGGATTCTGGGAATCGGACTCATTATGACCACATTCCAGAGTCTGCTGGTGTCCAAGTTGACGGTCAGGAAGGCCCGCGCCTTCGTGGACACGATGGACGATTTCGTGCGAACCGATTCAACCGTGGGAACGGCTCCAACGGAGATTCAGCTGGGAGACGTTCTCGAAGTAATCGAGAGTTTTATTCTCTATTATTTCACACGTAATGAGGAATAATAACTCGTTTAAAGAAAAAGTTCGTTACCAATCAGAATTTTGTCGTAAATCTTTATGAAATATCATTAATTTGTACTAATCAAAGACAAATCAAACCAATAGAATTTAATATATTTTTAATATGTAATAACTATAAAACATATTTCTTAATATGAATAAATATGAAAAATATATTACATCTTCTAATTCAATCCTCACCTTTTTACAAATAACGAAAAAGAACAAATTAAAAATCTACTTGAACAAGTCATTTCAACTCCTAGGACAGATGAAAACAATAATATTTAATACGCTTAAATATGCAATAGCTATCAAATATATTTCTTAATATGAATAAATATCAAAAATATAATATTTTCAAGTATATCTCTCATATTTTTGTGAATAATCAAAAGCAACAATCCATACACCTACATGACAAGTTTTTTCAACTCCAGTTTTATAATGTCACAGTATCTTATAATTCTAAGAGAGGAGCCATGTTGTAAAAATCAAATCGATACATTTAATAAATTTTGAATATGTAATAGCTCCTAAAAATATTTATTAATATGAATAAATACCAAACGTACATTTTCAAATATATCTCTACAGAGCAAGCCTTTTTCTCTGCCATGACAATATTACAATATTTAATAATTCTAAGAAAAAAATATTTGTTGTTGCTGAAATGATTTCAAATTTGGTTCTTCTCAAAGATTATAAATCTTTGAATCCTAGAATTGATTAAAATTCCTATCAATTCAAATTATTTTTAGTTTTGTGCCTTTTCAGACTCTAAGAATTAAAATTTAAACTAATATTTAAAGACTTTCATTGATTGTTTATTTTCAAAATAAAAATAATTAGAACCAAAAGATAAGCATTTTTATCTGAAAATATTATTTATATATTTTTTCTTTATTGATGCCCACATGTTGAGCTTCGATACAGATAATTTTTTTTTTCATAATAAGAAATTAATGTTTCAAACGAAAAGCAATTTCTTTCTGAATTTGAAAGAATAAAATAAAAGAAATCGCAAAACTTTTCAGTTCTTGTTTAAGAATGAAATTTTTTCTTGAAAATATATGTATATTAAGAACAGACAATGTATATTAACAACATTTATATTAATTATCATATATATTTACTACATTTATATCATCTACCATATATGTATATTAATTACAATGAACGTGTACTGCATTCTAATCTAACTTCGAGCGAAAGAGAAAAATAGATAAACACTGTATAATAGTCTTAATTAAACTATCTTTCACAAATTTCTTATAAATGTTGCAATTTAAAAAATAAAAAATTATTATTTATTATTTAGACATTCAGTCATTTAATTTCCACCCAGCTATAACAGATGCAAAATCTTCTAAGAACATTGTTAACTCTAGAATAACTTGGTAAACGAAGAGTATAGCGAATGTGTTTTTAGAAATAATTTAAAAACTACTAGGTGATGGTTTCTAATGTGTTAATTATTTTTAAAGAAATTTTCGTTTTAATCAGCTGAAAAGAACTGAAATGTTCATCTCTTCTTCGTAATAGTTTTTTTTACATAATTACATTACGGAACACAAATGTATTTAATAACTATGCAATTGATTTATTTTTAATAATTCGAAAGACCATTAATCATTTTCAAACACAATTTGAATGCTGTTAACACAATTATAAAAAAAACTTTCATTTCACGCCTCTAGAATTCCAGCATCCCTCTCTATGAGGCGGCCTGGGAAAAAATCAAAAGCAATTTGATGCCGGGAAGAACCGTTTTCGCCAGCAAGACGATGGAGAGGGTGCAAAAAGGGGAGCTCTGTGTTTTCCACGGATACGTCGTGCTGAGGAACCGACTGAGCGACTACTACAAGAAGAGAGCGGTGTGCCAGTTCCACCTCTCCGAAGAGCACTTCTTCCCGTTCTCCTTGCAGATGGCCATGCAGAAGAAGACGACACACCGCATCTACGAAAGCTTTAACTTGGCGTAGGAAAAATGCCTTTTCATTCTCCTTTCTTGTAAAATGTGTTAAAGTTTTCTGCATTAAACATCGTGAATACTTGTGTACAATTAACATTCATATTTCTTTGATGAAAGACATTAGCAGAATACTTTCTGGCCAAATTTTATATGGTGGTATAACAGATTGCAATAAGAATTTTGTTACAATTAAATGACACATTGGATTTTCAGCAGTAGAGAAGTTAGTAGAGAAGTTATTTTACTCAAGATCAGGTTTAGAAATCCATAATCCTTGCATTCATTTTGATTCATAAGATGAAACTTTATCTTGACCACTATAATCAATAGATCTGGCAGGCTTCAATATCTTTAAAGGTGGCACAATACTACTATCACTAATTGCTGGGAAATTTCTGAATGCTCGCCATGTTCTCCACCGCTAACTCCTTTATTGAGACTTTAAATTTTAAAGGTTTCATTACATTTAATTTGGGCTCTGATTTTATTCCACATTTCAAATGTTCCTCAGTTATTAAATCGTAAATGTGGGGATTTCAAACTTATCTTTTGTGAATAGAATTTTAAATGGCTCGCTTAACATGGGTTTTAATATGGTTCCCAATTAACATGTTTTACTATTTAACAGGTATTTTTCAAAAGTATTATACTTATTTCACGTTTTAATATTTCACAAGTATTAGTAAATATATATTTTTCCAATATTATACAAGAATATTACAAAATGTTGCATGTGGATATTTCCCCAACATTTCCCTTGACTTTTTATAAATGTTGTCGAACAACTGTGAATGGAAAAGGATAGAACAAATAGAGATTTCTGAAAAATAATAGTATCTTTCTAATAATAACAAATTATACAACAAGTTACTTCGGAAGAACGAAATCTAAGATAAAATTGTCATCCCTGTTTTTAAATTAAACTTCGTTATCTGATAAATGGACACACAGGGAATATAATCTGCTAGATTCAAACAATCATTGGCGTATTATGAACATTTGACGACATTTCTGTGTCAAGATAGTTAACATGGAAGCGTTATATGAAGTAAGATATAAAATACAACATGTTCAATATACTGTACATTTTTGGGATATCAAGAATTATTTGCATCATGTTGTTCAGTTATATAGCTTGTTAAAGATACATTGCATTCCTCTTCTGCCTCATCCTAGAAAACATAGGCATTCCATCCACTGTGGCCTTAAATTCGTAAGTTGAACTGTGATTACCGTTGACAGTGTCCTATGGGAAGCTCCAAAACTAATGAGTAATTGCATTTACTAAAACTGTTTAGTATAAAAAGGCCTTTCCCACTTTTCTCAATAATTATTTAAAGACCAGATTTGATATATGACAAAAGTTAAGCCAAAATAAAATGCATTTGATGTCGATAGATAACAGCGAGGAAATAAATCAATGAATAAAGTAATCACTGCTAAGCTTAAATTTTATGAGGTTATTCCCATTGCCATTTCTGTTTCGAGTTTTATTGTTTATCTAAGTTTTATTATTTCAAAATAAATACACATATTTTGACATAAATAATCATTTACATGTATAAAAGTCAAACACGAGTATACTCGTGGTTGGCAATAGAAATAACCTCATACAATTTAGGCTTGGCAGCGAATGGGTTAAATAAAGCAAAAATTTTGTAAAAACAATTTATTTGTAGCTTTTTTCCAAGTTTTTTATACTTGTATGTTTATATTTGTGGCCATAAAAAGTTAACGAGTTTCACAAGTTGTACGTTATAATATATTGAAAGTACACGAGTATATCCGTCCTGTCAATGGGTAACACCTTGCCAACCACGAGTATATTCGTGTTTGGCAGCAAATGGGTTAAGGTGAGCTATATTTTACTGATTTTTTTATACATACTTTCTTGCACATTGTTTAAACATCCAATCAGGATGATTTTATATTTATTTAGAATGGAAATTTTAATCTTTGCGTATATGTAATTCACAGCAACAGCCAAATTATAGCATTGAGAAGACACACACATTAGTCCAAACAAGATGTATTAAAAGTAGTGTATTTAATCGCATGTGAAGATAATTCACATTATCTTTTGATGATAAAATAATCTTTGTTTCCAGAGTCACCCGCCTGGTGGACGCTGACTTGCCCGGTCGATCTCTTAAAGTAGCTTTAGAAGTCTCCAATCTCTGCACCAGTTTCAGCGAGACGAAACTGAGATCTTTGGGCCTGGAAAACATATACGGCGTACTCCTGATGTGGGCAGGTGGTTTACTTTTCGGTTTTGTTATACTGGTTGTAGAAATAATGATTAAAAGATTTTGTTGAATGAATGGGACGTGTCATTTATTTATTTTTATATGAATGGGTGTATCTGGTAAGCCATTACGTCATGCGATTTGTCAAAATATTATGAATTTTGTAATATTTTGTACATTAAAAAATTTAATAAAAAATGACTTACTATTTTAGATATGGTTATGAGACAAGAATAAAATCTTTGTTCTAATAGCTCTTTGGTTCGCAAAATGGAAGTTTCGGATCTGAAAAAGATTCGTCTTTTTTTTCTTTCTTTTAGCTGACTCCTTTTCATAATGAAATATATTTGTTTAATTATATTAACTTTATATTCTGAAATTACAAGGAAGCTGGTTTTGAAAAACCCCTTCTTTGCATGATGATGGAAATTTCTTCTCATAGCAATTAGTAAACAAAAAATTGTACTGAAAATCAGTTTACTGTAAATTAGTAACTTTTTACTGGCAACTTTTTGTGACTATTGCGTGAGGAACGTAACTATCAAAAAATATTAAATGTTCACACTCATTATAGCTGTTTTCAACTCGTCACTCTGCGGTTGGAAGAAAAATGCGATTTTTTGAATATTTTTTATATCTAATCTGAGATTTTTTTAGCAAATAAAAGCGATAATAAGTGGAAAATTTTAGAAGACAGGAAATTTAAGATTTTGTACTGAGCTTAACATTTACATTTTGCATAATGATGCATATAACCATCTTACCGGTTATTTATTTTATGTTATATATTTATGCTAGAATATATATATATATATATATATATATATATATATATATATATATATATATATATATATATACACACAAGCCGCCTTTGGCGACCAGTCGGTTCGCCAGTATAAAATGCTCGCTAAAATGTTCATATAATATTTTATGTAGCTGTGTCTCATAACAGGTTTTTCACCAAAATATTTTAAAACCAAACAAATTTTGATAGTCATATAATTCATTTATAGAATAATTTTCTTCAGATGTTCAGTTCATTGCGCTACTCATCTTTCTCTTTCTATCCGAGCAATGATTGTCCCGGAATTGATATTTTACTTAAATGATGGAGGGTTGGTTGGTTGGTTGTGTAGGGTTTATTGGCGCAAGAGCCAGATTTGGCTATACTGCGCCATAAATGGTGGAGGGAAAGTTCTAAAATTCTACGTTTTTATAGAATAATGAGATTCAAATTTTCCTAAATGTAAACACACTGAACAAATAAAGGTGACACACACACATACACACCCTTCTTTTCTTTTTCTTTTTTCTATCCTTTTTTTCTTCGCTACTTTTCTTTCTAAAAACCCTTTTTTCCCTTTGTTATTCTTTTTTTTCTTCCATGCCCAGACTTTATTTTTAGCAGGCATAAATTAAATATCTATACAGACTAATAATAAAAGCAACTATTTTCTTTCTTTTTTAAACATCCCGTTATCTATAAATGAAAACCGACTGACTTCGCGTATTTCTTTCTAAACAAATCATAATTTATTACTTCCTGCTATCTTACTCAGTTGGTGCGGGGGGAGGAAATGAAGATTTTTGGCGGGAAAGTAAGAAAAGTGTCGTTTTAACTATTTCTCGCAGTTTTCTTCATTCTTTCTTTAATATCCTCGTGTCTTAACGAAGATATTAAAAAAAAATTAGCCGAATTGGCCGAGCCGTTTTCTAGTTTTGCGCTTAGAAACGCATTTAAACATCCATATTATATATATATATATATATATATATATAATATGGATATATATATATATATATATATATATATATATATATATATATCTCATATATAGAGAATAAATTATATCACACTCATTTCTTTCTTAAAAAAAA
>JAOUZG010001441.1:261402-314255 GCA_026289955.1 Argiope argentata | reverse complement strand
ATATATATATATATATATATATATATATATATATATATATCCCTTATATAGAGCATAAATTATATCACCCTGATTTATTTCATAAAAAAAGAAGAAATCATGCAAAGAAAGGATAATTATTGAATAAAGAACGCCAATCAGATAAAGTTTAAAAGTTAGGATAGTAATTGTAACATTAATTATGGGGAAGAATGCCACAGGAAAACCAAAGAACGCAATTTTCGGGGCTATTATTTTGACTATTAGATGATTTAAAGGGCACTTTTCCGTTGGCCAGGTGCCGCCTTAAAATCAGTAAAAAAGTAGGTAAGGATTCTATATTATTTGGCGATTTTTCGCTGGCTTCCTACTAAAGAAAAAGTACATTTTAAGAAACTGTTTCAACTTTTAGTATGTGTATTGAATTGTAAACATAATAAATAAATTTGAAGCAACAGAAGCAAATAAAAATAAAAAGGTTAAAATGACATCCGCTATGCTTATTTCAATGTATCATGTCAGAACATCATTTCTTGAACGGCCAAGCCCCACGTGCTCGTGCAATGGAAATTATGTTTTTATTCATTTTAATTGTTTCATTGAATGAGTCTTTTTAGTATTGTAAACTATACAAAGAACTTTGTCTCGCATTGATTGTTTAAAAATTATCCCCTTTCCTATTTATTTCATTTCATAGAATCACGAACTCAAAATGACATTTTTCTAGGTTTTATTTGCTGTAGTCATTAACTTATTATTTTTCAATCAGAGCTATTGCAAATATAATGGCAACACGTTATTAAAAGAGAATTTTTTGAGATGCTCGTTCAGATAATAAAATTTCAATTTTTCGTCTACAGATTAAAATATTTATTTTTCGCTTACGGATTTTTGTTCACGCCAGAAAACCTAATTTCCAAAACAATATTATGTTCTGACATAACAAGACTACATTCCTTCTCTCTAATAGCAATATTGCAAACATAATTGAAGCTTTGCTGATGAAGGTAGGCCCATTTCAAAAGCAGCTTTGAACGGTCAAATTTTTTCGCTAGAATACTATGCTGATTTTTTCACTCATGCATAATTTGATGTTTGTAATTCTACCAACAAAGTATCTTTAAATCACAAATTGAGAGTCAAAGATGTTTTGTTTTAATAATATATTTATTTATTATAGTTTTTTATATATGGTACACTCGTATATTCCCAATGGAATCAAGTTTATCATAACGACAAACCAATGAAAACTTATTTATCTAGGTAAACTATCCTATTATTTAGGTTGATTTTCACGACACTAGAATTTCATTTGCTTATTTCTCATGTAAACTGTTGGTGAAGCAATATTATAGGCTTAAATTTATATAAGCAATAAAACAAACTGTTAAAAAATATTTTTAAACGATTAGCAAAATAAAAAAATTGTACGATATATAAATTATCATCAATGGAAGTAGAAATTTTGAATTAAAAAAAACTCTCTGGGCAATAATACTTTTGGAAGTTAGCGTAAAAATCCAAATCTTGATTGATTTTTATTTGATAAAAATTATAATGATAATTTCAAATTAATTGCACCAAGAAACCATTCCATCTTCCATTTTTAAATTATGATAAATCTGTTTAAAATAACTTCGTTGTTCTGCATCAATAAACAGACAGAAAGTCGCATGTATATCCACATACTTCCCAGCTCATATAGAATGGGAATTTTCATTTCCACAATATATCTTCAAACTAAAAATATTCCCTTTTAATATTTACTATGTAAAAATCATTTTTGGAAACGGAATACTTTTGCAAAATTATCACACCAAAAAAAAGTTCAAAAAACTCTATCATATGTACATATTCCATCATTTCGTTTTTCTAGAATAAACTGTCTGGCCTGTTGAGAGGTCAGAAACATATAATATTATTACAGATTGTTTAAGCAACAGGTATTCAAAATGCGTGAATCCCTCTTGTTTTTCATGTTTTTTTATTGATTTATGTACTATTATCAACATTCTTTTTTGCTTTCTTAGTAAAGCAGATGTTTTCTGAAAAGACACATGTTTACGTGTGAAGGTAATAAATAAATGAGTGAAAATTTGATGAGCATTTTTGTAAGAAGCACGCAAAACGCAATAGAAGGCGAATGCTACTTCAGAGCAAAGAGTCACGCAACCCAGGGTCAAACGTTTTATTTATTACATTACCGGTGCGTATTCTGCACGATGGGAAATGCATATTTTATTATTTAAAATTGCGACGAGGAAATTGCGTTTCCCTCCATCGCAATGCATTCTTAGAAACTTTTTCGGCAACTGTATCATTTCGCTATTGAAAAGAAAAAAAAGCTGCCCTGTGGTGCCGTTGCATCAACAATCATTCAAGGCGCTTGTCATTGGTGACGTAACATCATTCATGAGTTTTTATGCTAAATGACAAGGTAGACTGCAGTCCGTAATTGAAAATGAATCATTAATTGTAACGCCGACTGAATAAGAGGGCCTGTTGACTTCGGTTAACATGCCTACGGCAGAAATCGCACGAGAGAGTTCAGTTGTTGCTGATGGATCAGACGTTCAACATTCGTGTAGCGTATTCGAATGTAAGTATGTCATTATTCTCAGATTTTTGAGCAAGTGATAAATTCCACTTAAATAACATATTAAAATAAGTTATTTCAAGACATTTATATTTCGTGTATTTTTACTACTTGAAAAATAGATACCTCCCTTTAAATTTAAACTGTTATTTAAATTGTAGTAACAGCTTAATCTAAAAAAAAGCATTAGCTATGGCATCATAAATTGTATGAAAACTATTTAGATTAACATTAAATAAATTAAATCCTTTATCTAATTGATTTTTCCGAAGGATATATTTTACGTTCATTACTAATAAATGCAATGCTGAAAAATTAATGAAATTTAATCATCCAGCGTTACCAGACTGCATATTTGTAAATTATTCTTCGTATTCTAACAAGATTTCATTAAAAAAATATATAGAATTATGAACCTTTTACTATCAGGATTTTAAACTAATTTAAAGCCGTTGGTATTATATTAAAGAAAAATATACAAATTAAAATTATGCATGAAAGTGTAATTAAAATTGTATTTCTTTCGATTTCTTGCTTTGAGAAATTTTTATAATAGCTTCGGAAAATTATTAAAATATGGGCTTAGAACAGATTTAATGTATCGTATTTTTCAATCGTCTCATTTTTTATTTTATTTAAAAATACAAATGAAAGAGAAAATATATTTTTTGAAAAATAAGAAAGTATCAAAATTTTAAAAGATAACTATTATATTTATGAACTTAGAAGTGTAAAATGGGCTCACCAGTTATCATTGAGACCAAACTAAATGCGATAAGCTTAGTTGCCACTTAGTTACTACTGAAACAGAACTTTCGCTCAGAAGTAAAATAACTATCTAATTTTAAATAAGTTGGATCAACTTTTTGTCGGCTTTAGCTCTTTACAAAGGAATTTCTAAGAATTAAAAATAAATATTTAATAAAATTAAATTTTTATATATTTAATAGGATGACAACATGTAAAAGAACGTAAAAAATGAATAAATAAAATTAATCCAACCCAATATTTTCATTAATAGTATATTTTCTATTTTTTTTAATTGGATAGAGAATTCAAATACTACAGCCTATTATTATTTTATGCTTTTTCGGTGAATTCGAAAGAGAAACAATCTTATTAACAAAAAGATTTTGCAAAAGAAACAACTTCAAACTTTAAACAGTGTCTGTAATGTTCCAAAAATTAGAAATTAACTTGAACAAAGTACATTCAAATCAAAGTGGTGAATATTACAACCATGAACATTTCAGATATAAAGCACCCATTATAAACCTATTTGTTTTTACTGATAAAATTTTCATTGAAAGGTGAATATGAAATCTAAAAATAAACAAAAAAAATATAAAAAATTTAGTCAATTCCTACTTAGGTCCATAAAGAAAAACTTTAATTCAGGTACTTTTTATTAAATAGATACAATTAATATAAATAATTTATCAAAAAGTTCTTAATTTTCACAAGAATGGAACTCGTGTTATTCACCTTTACATGAAAAATACTGAAATAATCGCATTTTACCGATTTTGATGCTGCCTTTTGATTTCAATTTTCATTACAAACTGCTAAAACTCCATTTAAAATATCAAAAATTAATTAAATTTTATTAATGAATTAATATTTTGAAAAACTGTATTAACATCAAGTGTCATTACCTACAAGTTTTAAAAAATGTTTTTGAACTTAAGTGGGTAAATAAAAAGTATTTTACAAACGATTTAAAATTTGAACAAGTAATTTATATTGGGAGATTGTGAACCAGCAGTAGGAATTGAAAAAAAATTGAATAGAATTTTCGTGGCGCCATCTGTTGGTTCAAAACCGAACTTTTCACATATAAAATAACATAAACCTTCTTAATTTTATTTTTAATGAGTTAATATTTGAAAAAAAAACTGTATTAACATCAAATTTCATCCACTACAAGTTTTAAAAAATGTATTTGAATTTGAGTGGATGAATAGAAAGTATTTTATAAACGATTGAAAATTTGAACAAGATATATATAGGGAAAGTGTGAACTAATATTAGAAATTGAAAAAAGTTAGTCATTTTTGGTTTGTAAAATGAAGTCTCGTAACATTCGACCTCTTTTCGGAATAAAACTATTAAGGATCGAAAGGGTGCCTCTCAAAAACGTAATCAATCTCAAGAAATGCCGTCAAAAACTGAAATGCGTGAACTGGTTTGGTCAAATTCAGTGCAGTTATGATTTTAATTAATGCATGAAAAAAAATCGATTCACTTTATAATTCAGAATTCATTTAAGAAAGCCTTAAAAAGCGACAACAGTAACAAAATGTACGGAAAAGTCTCAACAGATTTGTATACGAATGGAAATTAATCAAAGACTATCTGGAAGGGAATTACATAATTTAAAGATAATCCTTAATCAAAGTAGACAAAGTATTCTGAAAGAGTTTCTTTTTAATAAAGTGGTATCATTTCTAATATGTAATGATATAAATTGAAAAAAAGGCAAAATAGATTTACATTAATTTTATTAATAAAATGAAAGAAAAATCATTTAACTTAAAAGGTATATTGCAGTATGATTAATTTAAAATAAAGAAAAACTTATTATAAGCAATAAAGAGTCTATAAGAATACACCTATTTTTATGTAGTTAAAATAATTCTATTTTGATTTCACGAAGAGTTTCTAGTTTGTTATTTTTAGAAATTATATTAAAAGATTTCAATTTAGGTTATATATTTTTTTCAAAACTGATTCACATGTGAATAAATACGGGAACATTGATGGAAGAACATGCCATATCATAAGTACGCAGATGCACACATTCTATTGGCCAACCCAAAGCAGTTTTTCAGGTTGCCACCAATTAAAATAGTAGTGTGGTGGGGTGTTCGGGGGTTCTAATAAAATAGGTTTTGTGTAACAATTATTTATTAGAAAAAGTTATGTTACACATAACAAAAAAATAATTTTAAAAATTAACACAAACACAAAGAGAAGTTGGAGATGTGTTCATGTCCGTTGCTTGGGCTTCACTGGCGTTTGCGCTCACCAGTCTAGGTGGCGCAGCAGTTCCGGTTACAGTTAATAGTGGCTGCTACAGTAGTACAAAAACCTGACTTTCGTCGTTGATTAGTCGCCTAGCACATAAATGTAAAAAGCATATCATTATTTTCTTATCTCATTCTCTACACTATGCTTACAGCTTCCACCGTTTGTTATTGTGAAAAACGTATGTGGGAATGATGTGCTGGATGGCTTCATGCTGCAGATTGTGTCAGCCGTTGCAAAGGAATTAAAGTGGAAGTAAGTGACAATTATTAATGTCGAGGGTCTTATGCTCAATCAAGAGTGTAAAGTTGAAATATATCATCATTCTGGACTAAGAGATACAAAAAAAATATAAAAATCAAAATGGTTATGGTGTGTATTGCATGACAAATAATAGTTGAAATTATATATTCAGGACTATCGAATTTTTTAATTGCATTTAATTTCGATACTGACTTCAACACCATGCATTATAAATTAAAATTGGTATTTACATAAATGATGACTAAAACTTTAAATATACCATTTCTGAAAATTCCCCAATTTTTGTCAAGGAGAGATTTTAATAAAATTACATCTCGTTTTTGTCTGTCTTGCCATTGTTGTAGATTTTTTTAACTAAAAAAGGGGAAGTCAAAGTCTGAATATTATTATCAAAATGATATGGAATAGTTAAAAATTCAATTAAATATGGAAAAATCAAAAAATCCCGAGATACTAATGAAAATATGAATATATTCCAAAACTATTGCTTTAAAAATCGCTTTTGACAAATTATCGTTTGACGAAAAGTCATTCAGATCATGGGCAGTTTTATCTCCGAATAAAATAATTGAAAGGAAAGAAATCGAATAAAAAATAAATAAAGACATTAAGAGATTTCTTAACTAAGGGAAAATAGATCTTCATTAATTGAAATTATCATTGATGCTTTTATTAAAATTCTGCTTAGTAGTACTTGTCAAAATACTAGCGTGAAAATAAAAATTTTTATATGAAGCAATTCGATTCTTGTTATAAAATTTCATTCTAACTTAGTTTTATTATATGTTTTTAATAAAATATTAAACGATACGAAAATAAAATTCTATCAAATAAAAATTTAAAGGAACAAAATTAAGGAAACTTATGATATTAGAGAATTTTAATATAAAATCAGTCTCATATCAGAAATTTGTATTATTGGAATAAAAACATTTCACTACGAAACCTTTCCGAGGTTTAAAAAATCAATAGTTGGGACAATGTATCGCCTGTGCTTTCAGAGTCTTATGATTTGAAATGATTTATTTTATTGCCGCGAACAAAAATAGTCGTAAAGAAATTATTTATGACATGAAAATTTAATATAATTTGAAATTCGTTCTTATAAAACTATTTTATAAAATCACAACACTCGAACAATTATTTTATATATCTTTGTTTTAGCGTAACGTATATTAAGGAACCAGATGATGTGTACGGTATTTGGGAAAACGGCACATGGACAGGGATGGTTGGAATGCTTTACAGGAACGTGAGTATACGAACTTACTTAAATTTGGTTGAATATCTATTAGATTGCCTATATAAGTAAATATATAAGTAAATATAAATATATAGATTTTTCAAAATTCTCATATTGATTTTCTATTGCCTGGGAAGAAATATTTGACGTTTGAAGACTAAGAATTTTCGACAGCGGAGTAAAAATATTGTTTACTTTGGCAAAAGAAATATATATTTTGTAAAATCTTTTTCCTTTTTTTAGTCAGAAGAATAGCATAAATGGAAAAAGGACAATATTGAACAGCAACTTTCATTTTAGCCTACGTCTCTAACTCGTGCATTCCAGCCTTCTAAGGTACCTGAACAAAAATGCTTGTAGGAATAAGAAAGTTAATGTCATTCTTAGAAAAAAAATTGATTTCAAAACTTAAAATTTTGATAAGCATATCACACTGTTGTTATTTTATAGTGTTAGAAGGCTTATGTTGTTCTGCTCATTACATTATTCCTTTCACTAATTTTCTACCTGTATCTTTATACATCCAATTATATTAAATAAAAGAGAAATTGTGTTTTTAAAGGAATGTATTTAAATTTTATTTTACCTTTTCTTGTTAAAAAGTTAAACTTTTATTGAAGTGCATAAAAAAATTGAAAATATTTAATAAAAGCAAGTCTTGTATTCAAAACTACTTACTTTTCTAATAACAAAGGTATAAATTATACAGATGTTGGATGCTGTTGTTTCTTACGGCACTTGCCATGGATAAGCTCGCTGGGATAGCCATCTATTTAAGCCTAATCAGCGTCTCTTGTTTCGCAGTAGCGTCAACTGGGGCCAAGAGTACGACTTTTGCTGCTCACTCATCACATTCGCTTGCAAAGCACATTCACCCAACTTACAAATAGAATACGGAAGAATGCCCGAACCGGGACTCGAACCCGGGATGCCCAGATCACGTGGAAGATGCACTACTCCTATGTTAGGACGACGGCATAGATGAGATTCTTCTTTAGTTTTCAACAATTGCAGAAAATGTGTGATTAAATATTTAATGAAACAATGAAAAAGGTTCGAGTTTCATTCATAGCAATGAAAATATTGTTATATAAAATATAATCAAAAATATCTTTAAAAGTTAAATGAATCTCAACTAAAGAATTTAGCTGTAACTAAATTTGTATCAGCAGAAAAATAATTTTTGAAACATTAAAATATTGAAAAATTTATTTTTGTGGAAGAATACTTCTTGAAGTTACGGGTAAGAAAGCGTCAAAATATCGCTTTAAGCTTTAATTATTTTAAGTTCTGATAAAATTTCTTTAAAAAAATTACTCTACATTGCACATTTTCATGCTCCAAAATGTAAGTGTATTAGATTTAGTAGTCCTATGCCGAACAAGCCAGCCTGTTGAATGCCCATACACATATACATTCTGCTTAATTTTTAATACGCATATGCTGGTCAATAATTCTTAATTTCTTTCCTGGTGGCATTAGAAACAAGAGTTAATTCATAGTCTCAACTGTTATATCATTTTGTTGCTAGGACAGCACCTGTCAAAATACTGCTAATATGCAAGTTCTGAACTAACGAGAAATGGCGTTTTTGTGCTAAACATGGCTAGTTTCAAAGAGCATATGCGTCAAGTATTGTTTCCATTGTTCAAATGGAAGAAAAATGCGAATGCAAGCGTTTGCATCTTCATTGAAACTTACAGTTATAATGCCTTATCACAAAATGAGAGTGTGTCTTGGTTTATACGATTCAAAAGTGGTGATTCCAGACCTTTTCAGCTGACAGGATCAGAAAAGAATGGTGCACATGAAGTTCTATAGTCAAGGGAAAGGATGAATAACTTTGGCTACCATCAATGACTGATCAATTTTTTATCATGCATTGGTTGAAAAACATCCATATTAGATTAAAAGATACGGGAAAGGGATTTTGCAGCAGAACAGCTCATCCCACAAAACGGAAGATGTCAGGGAAAAAGCTGGAAATTCATGCTCCCCCACTATATTCACCAGATTTGGCTTCTTCGGACTACCTCTTTTAATCCATCGACGTTTCATACATTCCCCTAGCAATACTCAACAAAGGTGAAAATGCCTAAAAAATGGCTTCCTAATTAAGATATTTCAAAATATGAAAAAAATTTCTGGGACGGCTTTTAATACTCGACAGACTGATCAAAAAAAGCATAATTAGCAGTAGCATATACTTTAAATGGTACTTTTCTGTTAACCGGATGCAAGCAAAAAATCGCCAAAAATTTTGGCGGAATTCTGCATTATTTGGCGATTTTTCGCTAGCACCCGGCTAATGGAAAAGTACCCTTTAAATCAAGTATTTATTACTTTTATCCAGTGATACAATTACTTTCTTTAAGAAATATTAAAAATTATTCACGGGAGCTGGATAGTAGAACGAATTTACTTGTCTTGGTCGACGCCCTGGCATAGTGGTAAATCGTCCTCCTCAAGAGCTGGGCGTCCCGGGTTCGAGTCTCGGTTCTGGCATGTTTGTTCTTCTGTGTTCTATCTGTACGGTGTATGAATGTGCTCCCCCCGTAAAAAGGGGCTATGCAAGCGACGGTGATAAGTGAATCGAAAAGTCGTAATCTTGGCCCTGATTGGAGCTACTTCAAAACAAGAGACGCTCTTTTCGGCTTAAAACTCGCTGATGCCTCGTCAAAGCTTGTCCATGGCAAGTGCCACTAATAGCAAAAACAATATTTGCTAATATTTCAGAAGTTTCTAATAACAAGTTTAGAAAACAAGTTATGTCTGTCTGTTGCTTTCCATCATTTTTAATATATTGTCATTGGTTTCCCATAATTCATAACAGGAAGTAGACCTCATTTTAAATCCTATTCTACCAAAAGAAGAAATGCTGGAATTCGCCCGATTTACAAATCCTATCACCGCGGAGGCTTACACAATTCTATCCGGCAAGAAAACGGAAGAGGCGGGATTTTTCCTTTATTTCAGTGTCCTTCATTATACGGTAAGTAATCTTAGGATTCATCTCTCTCTTTCATGAAAACTTTAACCTTTCCAAGACATAAAACCGGTAATTTTCAGTTCTTATTTTTCAAATCATAAGCGGATAAATCGAGTTTATATAAACACTTTATTAAAATTCTTAAGTAAGTATATCCTTAAGTTTCCAAAGCTTTTATTAAATCCAAAAGTTGTCCAATTCATAGGACAACTTTTCAGCCACTTCATCTAATAAACTAAAATAATTGAACATTTATTACTCGCCCTAAACTGATTTTATGAATTTGAGTAATGTTCAGATGAAGATGGCAGTATCTAAATGATTGACAATATTCACTAATTTTCCCCACATTATCAGAAATTTATCTTCAAATGATTTAATGCTCAACAGGACCGCTTATATAGCGGCTTTATGGTTTCGATTCTTCTGAATTAAATTTAGAACTCTCCCCCCCCCCCAAAAAAAAAACCAAAACTTCATCAATACATCACCTTATCAGAAGACTAAATTAAAAATCAAAATTAAGAAATGTCAGTGGAAACAATTTTTGTTCTTTCATAAAATTTTCAACGATATTGAGCAAGATCATTTGGTTATATAGAATACTAAATGGAATGTACACATCACTTTTTCAAATGAAGCTTCGTTGAGTGGCAATTTAATTTTTGAATTATCAAACTAATATCTAGTCCACAATAGTAATCTAACAATACTATACTTTTCATTATAAGACGTTCACCATAGAACGCTAACTACAAAATGAGACACAAACAAGAATGATAAAGCATAAAATTCAGAATCTGCAAGAAGAATGGTTGTCACAATTGGCAAACTATCAACTGACATGGCAACAATAATAATAATATTGCTTGATATTTAGCATTTCCCCCCGTATTGAATAATTATATTATTTAATTAATCATCAAGTAAAAGATATAATATATTATTCCATCAATTTGAAAAATTTAAATAAACAGCTTCTTTACTTATTATTATTCAATGCGAGCACATACAATTAGCATTATTTATTCAAGTAATTATAAGTTTTATAAATATGTATTATCAAATTATTCAATGGGCAGCAAACATAACTTAGATATTGACCTTTTGTCCGCGCCTATATAAGAGATCTATTGACAACCTTTGCTAAATGTTCAGACAACAACACAGCAACATTCAGTTCAAGTTTAGGATTTATGATTGTCTTTATAGGGAAAACTCTGGATTTACTAAAGAAGATCAATCGTAATTTTTCCATTCGATGCGATGTACCTTATATATATGACTGCTCCATATACTTTTTCACTTTCATCTGAGAATCCGTGAAGTTCTACAACTTTTAAAATTTTTCACAAGAACAAATCTGTTGATGTCCAAATCATCAACCTTGGAAAGTGAGTCCAGAAACTAGGTATATTCTTGAGATTCCTTTGTTAAAAGTGAATCATTTCAATCTATTTTTAAAAGCCAATGAAAATCTTTGCTTTTGTATTTAGAAGTCCAAGCAAACCAAGAGGGGGAATCATAAATTTTTGCCATAACTGATAAAACATATCTTTTTTTATATTTATCGGAATTATGTATAGTCATTCTAAAGGCAAAGCAATCAATTTAAGGTTTTCTCTAAAGTTCCGGAGCTTTTACTTCGTTTGAAGAAACGAAAAAGTAATCACTATTCCCACAAATATGAGTTAAAAGTTAAAGGCTGTTAGAGCAACATTTGAGCAGCTCCATCCCACAACAAGCGATCATTTGAGTAAGTTGGGTTTGAAATTCTTTTTTAGTATCCAATGTATCCGATCCAGAAAAACAATACTCGGTGTAGAGACTGACATGACAAAAGGTGATGCTACTGGGAAGCTTTCACCTTCATCAATTACTAATTGTTTCGGGGTTTATATTGCCAAAAATGGCGCGCAATTTGTGTCGTATGTCACGTTTTTCAGCTTGTAAATTTTTATAGGATCATCCGGATACTCCTCACTATTTTTCCACAAAATTATCAAAAGATACTTGCTGTGATTCCTCAACTAAAACTTGCCTATACAGTTTTTTTAACATCCACTATAAATGCAAAGCGATTGGTTCGAAAACGACACAAAATTGAAAACAGTTCTTGAACAATTCCACCATTCAAAAGTAGATAGTTCAAAGAATATCAAGTTGGAGTGACTTGTGAGGAATTAAAGACAGTACAAAGAGGAGTTAAGTTATTCTGTGGGCGGTACACACCTTGATGAGGAATGTAGTAAGTAATATCAGGTTCTTCACATTCGTCTACTTCTGACATGTGACCCAAGTTTTGACATTCATCTATGATATTATTATATAGTTCCCAATTAATTGGTTCTTTTTCAATCGTTTATATAACCAATTTAATCTCCGAAGAGCGATGTCTTTCGAATCGCTTGATTGAGAATTAATTTCTTCTTTCATTTGCATTTTAACAACATAACGACCGCTATCCGTTCTAGTATGAGTTTTGACAAGATGCTCCTCGCACAATTCTTTCTTAAATCCATTGAATTAGATTTTCTACTTCAACAGCTTAAATTTTCCAAAAAATTTCCGATGTTTGCC
This sequence comes from Argiope argentata, assembly GCA_026289955.1. Taxonomy (NCBI): domain Eukaryota; kingdom Metazoa; phylum Arthropoda; class Arachnida; order Araneae; family Araneidae; genus Argiope; species Argiope argentata. Next base: position 301,577 of record JAOUZG010001441.1, on the reverse strand, counting down.
TTAGATTTTCAGCTATTCAGTTTTCAATTGCTCCACTAACCACATATCCAAATTCAGAATCCTGCAATATTATTATTTATTCCAAAAGCTGTATTCCATTAGGTTTTAAAATTTCGACCCTACACACGCAATAAAGCGTCAACTTTCCGAAACCTATTATAGGATGGATCAGCTGAACTAACATTCTTTGGCCAATTAAAAGAGAAATATTTATATATTTTGATAGGGTAAGGTCTGATATTTTGAAACAACTAAAAATTCTTAAAAAACTAAAATTATTGTCTGATACATTAGACTTTATCTTCGACTTAAATGACATCTCTAACCCATTAATGCCAAAACCACAATGTTTTCTTTTTCTTTCTTTAAAATCTAATAAATTTACACAATGAGTGCTTACATAATTAAAAACGGATCCGACGTCTAAAATTGGTAACACAGTCTTTCCCCACTAGCAGATTCGATATAAACTTTTGTTTTATCTAACAAGACGATTTTGTCTTTCGTTTAAAAACAGCTGGTGCTGAAAAGTAATAATTTCTTTCCCATCCGCGTTATTTATACTTTCACAACCATTGGCCAAGTGGAGGAACAGTTGAATCGAGAGATCTATCGAAATTAGAGGTTGGCGCCGGCAATGAGTCATTAGACGAAACATTCTGCTCACAAAAGGCACCAGAGCTGTTTGATTATTTAGAAATACGTAACAGACTGTTATGCTTTCTCCCACAAAGATTGCATCACAGAGAAGGATATTGCATAAATACTACTTAATGATACAACTACTGAACATGAACAACTACTTAAATGATGACCCGTCATTAAACAATTAAAGCATAAATTATGTTCTTTGGCTACATCGTATCTTTCTTTAGGATAAAGTTTTTTTTAATATATCCCAAGAATATATTGGATGCGATAAATTACACAAAATACATTTCCTATTTTTTAAAAAATTAGAATTCAACACAAAACTTCGGTTTCGATTCGAGCGTTGTTTCGTTTTCAGTGAACTATTCCTGCGAATGTTTTCCAAGATCTCAATTCTTTTCTTCATAAAAGTTAATAAATTATCCAATTCAGATACTTCGGTATTTTTCAAGAACAGCTCAGTCCTTTTCCGTTAGCCGGGTGGAACGGAAAAATCGCCAAATATTTTAGAATTCCGCCAAATTTCTTAGACGATGTTTCGTTGCCAACGGAAAAGTACCGAAAGCTCGAACTGTTTTTGACTTTCTCGATCCTATTTTCTCAAAACGATATTTAAAATAATGATACCAGTCACATTGTTTCTTACAAATTTTACATTTTTAAAGCTCTTAAATTTCTATTTATGTTATCAACAATTTTTCTTAAATATTTAAGCGATTCATGTAACAGTTTTTCTATTTCTAGAATTAATTAAATACGATTATCAACAATAATTTGTTTGTTTTCATATCTTTCTTCTAATGCCTAGAATAAACACATAGATGTATCATATTCTGTTTCCGAACGTTTTGCTTCATTTTTAAGCGTAGTACGAAGATAATGTAATTTTTCAGTACCTGACAAATTATTGATGCATCCAATAACACTTTTAAATTGACTTTTAACTGTTGCAAATTTTAAATAATTGCCTGAAAATGTTGTATACGAAATATACCACTTCAAGCATACGATAATTTATACAATTTGACATAGAAGTTAGTTAGTTATCTTTAGTATTATTTATAACACTATTTATTTTACAGTTTTTAATGATATGTTTAATTCTTACCTTTAATTGTTCAATTCTGAAGTAAATATCCAAAAGTTCATCTTCGACTTGATCCATTTCAGATTCATTCTTCACAGCGTCACAGTATTTTTCGCGTAGTTCGTAAACGGATGATTTTAAATCTTCTATTTTATTTAATTTTGTTAATTCGATTTCATCACTGAATTCTTCATCCGATTTATCCAAAGATAACAAATTTTCGAAACGATTAACTGAGCTTTGACGTTTCCTTTTTTAATTTTAATTTTTTCCATATTCATAAATGAAAATTATTCATACAATCCAATATTCCACAAAACTAATCCAAGTAAGCGAAAACGATATCATTCAAAAACTCCGGCACGAATGACCAAAATGTTGAATACTAAATGGACTGTATTCATCACTTTTCCAATAAAATTTGGACGAGTGCTGGTTCGTTTTCTGAATGATCAAACTAATTTCTACTCCGCAATATTTAATTAACAGTTTCATACTTTTTATTATAAGACGTTTATCATAGAACGCCAACTACGAAACGAGACACAAAGAATTATAAAAAATAAAAATCAGAATTTACAAGAAAGGTTGCCACAATTGGCAAACTTTCTTCTGGCATGGCGACAATAACAATAATTTTGTTTGATATTTAGCACATTATATAACACAAGGAAAATTACTTATGATAATATGTTATTATTTGAAATTCATAAATGGAAGCGTGCGAGAAAGTTCGAGGGGAGAATACTCCCGATTTTTCTTTTCATTTACAGAAAAGGGATTTTCCAGGTTTGGATCACGGTACTGATGACCCTTGCGCTAGTATCTATGACGTCCACTTTCCTGTACGGGAGAATACGAGAAACAAGAGATCTCCAATGGATTAGTTACAAGTATTTTTGGAAGTATCTTGCGGACATTTTTAAACAAAGTAAGTTTTTTTTTAGTAAAGTACTCAGCCCTTAAAAGTCAATTATAACAGAACTGGTAATTTAATATTGCTGTTGTTATGTGTGGCACTTGCCATGGACAAGTCCCGCTGATACATCAGCAGATTTAAAGCAGAAGATGTTAGATATTTTTGAACCCATATTTTTCAATCCGAGACCATGATCTCAATTTGCATATGGTTGGTGCATGCTTTATATATTTTTGTTGGCAACATTAGAGGTGTGTCAAAGGCAAATAAAAGCTGTATGTATTTTTGCGTAAGGTGTTGATGCTGACTTCGTGAGGAGTGAGTGAACTTCTAAGACGCACCAACCGGGTTCATGTAGTATTATGCTCTTGTTTTTTTTACTCGAAGAAACGAGTTATACTTATATAACTGATTAATAAATCTATAATTTAAGAAACACGGCTCCTCATTTTAAAGCATAACCGACAACAGAAGATATGCATTTCTTGTTTCAAGTAGCGCCAACTGGGGCAAAGAGTACGACTTTAGCTACACACTAATCACATTTGCTTGCACAGCCCCTTTTCACAGGAGGGAAGGTCACACATCTCACAGAGCATATAGAAGAACAACCATGCCTGAACCAAGACTCGAATCCGCGACTCTCAGAAAATGAGGAAGACGCGCTACCTCTGCACCATAAAACCGGCAATTTAATATTGGAAGCCACATAATTACAGATGATGCAACATTGATACTCACCTCAAATATCTATAGACATTTAGTGCAGGCACTAGTATCGTATATAACTTATTTCCATGGATTTGAAAATGATAACCAACAATTTGATTTATAGTTGTTGTTTCTGATGACATTTGTCAGAGACAAGTCCATTGCCAAAATTCGCGATTTTAAGCCAAGAACGCGTCTCTTATTTTCAGTAGTGCCCTCTAGGACCAAGAATATGTATTAGCTTCAACCCTTTTTACGGGGCGGACTTCATTCATGAGTTTTATTCATTCATCGATAGATCATAATTTAGACCTGAATCAGTGAAAAATCATCTCTCAATCAGTACCGTCAGTGGTATTACTCTCGACGTGGATGATTTTGTGACCTCGACAAACTTACACGTGTGCCAGCCACCACACACGCGCGCGCGAAGAGTCTTAAGCCGGTGGGGCTCGAAGTCAGAACCCAAAGGATGCGAATCCACCGCCCTACCGAACAGTCTATTTCGAGCTTTGATTAATAGATCATAATTGAACCAACACCAGCTTGGTTGATAGTTCAGATGCAGTGTCAATCGCTGTAAGAATCTCTAGAACGCTTTATATCAATTAATGGTAGACTTTTTAAATTATTATTATTCACTAGAGCTGATAAATATTACTCACGTGTTCAAGACTCTGTGATTAGGATTATGTTCAAAAGAAGAACCCATTTCATGAATTTATTTCCAAACCATTCCACAGACACGTAAAATAAGACTCGTTCAATTTGAACCGAAATGACGCTCCTTCGCGTATTTTATGACTTCCACATCGCTGAAAACCAGTTTTATACAACGCATCAAGATTAAAACTATTGAAATAATCAATGTAGTCTTATTTATAATTAATTACATGGTTATTATTATTGCTGTAATTATATGGCTGACAGAGTTAAATTTCAAACAGTCGTTGTATTAACTAAACATCAAAACTATTCTTGCATTTTATGCTCATGCTGATTCAGCTAGTGACTTATGCAACATAAAACTTGCTAATAAATATGCATAATAATCTGAACGTAAAGGATAGTTACAAAGTAATCATGGGATTTTGAAGTCATTAACTTTTAAAATATTAATTAACTCAATTCAAATATGGAGAAGAAGTAGTAGGTGATTTCATTTTTGTACTTTCTTTTGTTAAAATAGTGTGTAGGTAAATCGTATACTTGGGCCTGGTTGGTGCTACTTCAAAAAACAAGAGACGCTCATGCGTCTTAAAATAGCTGACGGCCTTCAGTGCAGTTGTCGATGATAAGTGCCATTATTAAAACAACAACACTTATTTTAATATAATGTTATATAGACGTGGGTTGGCTTCTTTTCCTTAATATGCTTTTTGAAAGCATTTATTAGTTAAACATCTCCTTCAATCGCAGATCCAACAGAAAAATATCTCCTGCGGGAAAGCGATTCGAGTCTCTCGATGCTGTTGCCGGTGCTGGCAACTTTGTGGATAATCTGCATCGGACTTGTGATGAATGCGTTCCAGAGTCTTTTGGTGTCGAAATTAACGGTGAAAAAATCCCAACCTTACGTCGATTCTTTGGCCGACATCTTGAAAACCGATAAAACTATTCCCATCGTTCCTATAGAAATCGGAATACAAGACGCTCTAGAAGTAAGTCCTCTGTTTCACTTCATTTGCATGTTCCTTATTTAATTTTTACGTATGTCAAAGTTTTGAACCCCCTGCAAAATTTGGTTTTCGTATTTTATTGGATTTCATCGTTTTTTGTCACCATAAATCCAAAAATAAATTCGTATATTTGAAATTATAATTACATTCTTTTCTGCCTGTAACCATAAGAGTACGATAACTTAGGAACAACCAACTGGGTGGTTTACATTTTCTATGTGATTCTTATAAAGAAAAAATTCTCTCTTTGAGCCAAATTTCTCAAACAAATGTACTACTTTTCCTAAGATATTCTTTTTTTTTCATTTCTTTTCTGAAAGATTAAGATATTCAGAGCCTAAATACATAAACATACATGTTTCTTCTCACCTCAAATGAAAATGTAAATGCGTTGTCCGTCATTATCTTCATTTATATTCATTTTATTACTCGCATGCATTAATATGTACATTTTTAAACATTAAGATTACACGTGCTTTTTTTTTGCATCCTCGTTAAGAGCATTTTTTTTCTTTAATTTACCGTATCAATCAATGCACAAAATTTTTTTTAAAAATTTAAAATTCAATAAAAGATGTTAAACTGGCAGTCAACTAAAACGTCACTCCTGAACATAATTTAGGAACATCGGCCTACTTTTTTACACGTCTTTCCCGAAACAATTTACTTCCTAAGACTATTTTGGGACCACTCTCTTAACCCTTTGCGGTCCGATTTCGAGTGGGACGCAGCATTCAAGACGGTGCATCATTCTGACGTTTTATTTATTTATTTTTCAAATTTAATTGTTAAAAACGCCGACATAATGGTTAAGGGATGTAGATTAACTTTTCAAAGAAATTCGACTTCAAAGAATTATGTGATTTTATTTTTCATAGCAATAAACAAATTTTTGAATTAGATGAATAATTTTGCATCTAATTATTTTTCAGAATGCAAAGGGCTAATTTTGAACCGCGAGATGACGAGGAGGACACTTCTCTCCTCTATCAAGAATAAGGATAGAGGTTTTATCTATAGCCTCTGAAGCCCAGAATTCTTCGGTCCTAATGTTGGGACCAATGTTAACGCATTTTAAGAAAGCATAAAATTTTCAAACGCAAAATGACATCCCATTGAATCAGAATTCAGAATTAACAGACACTGATAAAGGACAATCAATAAGATGACCATTTAGGTTTTTTTAAAGTGTTCTTTCAATGACAATCGAAAATGTTTGGTCGAGTTAAAGGTCAAATTATTTTTAAGAAGGAGCATTAAAAGGCATTATTATGTGGGTTCTAAAAAACCGTTTGTATAAAAGTTGACTCGGGAAACTTTTTTAATTCTAAATCACTTATTATTATATTTTTCGCCTTTTTCAAACAGTAATTCAGAAAAGATACGATTTATAAAGGATTTTTGATCGATGGGACATATTTTCATGTCTATAAATCAATCAAATTTTTAGACATTAACATCTTATTTTGTTACTTGTTTACAAATATAAGTATTTGTTCTGTTCATTTAATATATGAACCGTTCTTATTGATACATGTTCTATGACATCATAACACTATTAAAACTTAAACGTCAAATTCATCCGTTTCCTATATTTCATGATATTTTGCAATATCGCCAAATAAAGTAGAATTAAGTCATATTTCTTACAGAGATTTTAAAGTGAAAAATCGCCATATAATGTAGAATTCTGCAAAGTTTCTTTGGTGATTTTTTGCTTGCGCCTGGCTAATGGAAAAGTCCTCTATTAAAACTTAAACGTCAAATTCATTCGTTTTTTATGGTCAAATTTATCCAATTTTATGGATTTGTAACCACGTTTTTATTCGTTTAGTAAACAGCACAGATTTCAAACAGGGCTTTTACTTTAGCCTTCAACAATGAAATATAATATGAGATTCAGGGGGACAGTAAAATCTATTAATGGGAATTAGATTTAAAAAAAAATTTAAAACTGTTTTCAAAATTCAGAAAAAAAATATCTATTAAGTTCATAAAAGAATATTTTATTAAAATTTCGAAATAATGCAAAATTAATTTTTGACCAACAATAATTTCAGAATTTAACTTAGAAAATACATTGAAATTCAATTTAATTTTTAATTGAAATTCTAATAATGAATTTTAAAATTGGTGAAACTCTAGTTCAGTGTGCCCATTATTTCGTTCAGGATGCCATAAGTACAAAGACACTAAGACAAATGACTAACATAAATAATAGTATAAAACCGGCACATCTATCCACCATTTCCATTTAAATCAGAAGATCTATTGATCATGATTATATTTAAGAACACTTCCTTTTTTTTATCCTTTATTCCTGAATTTTCTTTGAAATCTGAAATTATGAATTTTTGTAAATCAGCTTCAAAGACTTTGCTCTTTAGACGAAAAATTTCAGCATCTGATAAAGGCTCAAGGCAACATTTTTTTTTATTCAGCCACTTTACAGTTTTGCCATACGGGCATCGATTTATTGAATTTTGATTGTTGTAATCTAAAAATAAACCATTCATAATGATTATAATTCAATATGAAAATAATTTCGAATAGATAGATAAGTCATATATTCAATGGGTTTCCATTTGAGTCAAAATAAGAAATGATTTCTAAAACAGAAGGTGTCCTCTTATTGGATAGTAAAGAAAATAAAACAGTTATGTGGTTAAAAAAACATTCTACATAGCAGGAATGACAACATAGAAGCGCGCTAGTTCATTAAACTTAATGATTTTGAAAATAACAAGAACAATCCAAGAAAAAATGAAAGCAACTTTTTTACTTGAGACATGCTTTTCTTAAGAAGAAATTTGGAAGAATAAAAATACACTTACTCGGTTCAACTATTTTTTCATTTGAGTAGGAACGATTTCTATTTTTAAAAAAAGAAGAATTTTTGTAGAATCTTTTTCAGCGATGCAAACATTTTTATTTCCGGACCAAATATATTTCGAAATGTAGACATTAAATCAAAAAAATATAATATCCTTTATAATATTTCTGATTATTCCCAGTCATCAGACATCGGATTATTAAATTCTCTAGTGAATAAACTAATGAAATATTCACGGGGAAAACAGTAAATTGCAAAAAGTTCCATTAGAATGGCCTAGATAACAATAAAATTTAAAAAAAGTATGAAATAAAGACAAAAGATTAAAAAAGCTCGAGCTGAGATTTTTAGTAGCTGTCCAGGCAAAATTCATAAACAGACGATTTTAATTAAAATAATTTAGTAAAAATTGCAAAATGTGTAAATGTTTTCTGTTCATAGTTCACTTTTAAAATAACACTGAATGTTTCATTAGCTGTAATAATAATTTCAATCATAAAACGCAATTTATTTATTTTTATCTTTGAATTATTTTCAATTTCTGTTTCTTATAAAACTGCTGAAGTAGATGCACAACTCAACAAGAGAAAAAGTTGTAAACAAATCAGTATTAGGGTTATTAGAAAAAGTATCCGTCTTGCCTTTTTGGGTTACCATATTGGCGACGAATTTGAGGGCAAACTTAACTAGGATTAAAAGAAAATTTCAAAAAAATAATCAATATTTCAAACTAATTAGATGGTCACCAAAAGTGACTGATCTTTAAAAAAAATTGAATAATTTTTATCTTAACAGAATTCTGGCATACATGTATATGAAGAAGTCTGGAAAAAAGTGCAGAAGAATCTGTGGCCAGGGAAAGAGGTGTTCCTTGATAAAACCATAATAGCGGTGCAAGACGGGAAATACTGCATTATACACGGGAAGCTCATATTAAGGAACAGAGTGGGAGAATTTTTTAAAAAACGATCGTTCTGCCAATTGCACATTTCGGAACATTTCTTTTTCCCGTTCCCGCTACTTTTAGCCATGAATAGGAACATTCCTGAGTATTTATTTGATCACTTCAATTTAGGGTAAGTTTTTCAAAATATTGTCTTAATCGAATTTAGTACTGTCTCGTAAAAAGTTTAGAATGTTCAATGTTTTTTCTTCCTTTCCAATTCCTACTATTAGTTCGCACTGTTACGAAAAAATTCTCACACAACAACGATTCGAAAATGCAAACTTTATTGCCAAGGAAAACATATATTATATATATGCCACACAAGTTACAAATCCATATCGAATTAACTCTATTTAATTCTCTAATTTCGGATAACAGCAAAGCTATAGAACACACGTCAACCAGAGAAAAGACGCTCTCTCAAGCTAAGCTAACCAACGTAGCTTGTTGTTCGAACTGAACTGATTCCCCTCCTTAAGCCGCGCCTTTTAAATAGCTTTTCACTAAAGTGAGTGGGGCAAACACAGAAACGGCTCTCTTTTTCTAGGCAAGTCTAGAATTTCCTCGAATATTCTCTAAGAACAAATCTGTATTTCTTAGCTTCTACTCACTTTTTAACATGTAGTAAAAACCATTAGCGACCTCATTACGTCGCCATCATTATCGAATCATTTATCCTGTCCATAAATACAAATGACGGGTGTACACGTCAATAAAAAAATTACTAATATATATATATATATATATATATCACTCACTAGGATAATGTTTTCTAAGGATTCGACATAAAAGTTAGTTTAAGACGACCAGGGACCTTTAAAATAACTTTTTCCAACTTCCATCTTGGCAATTTGAAATTTTCAGGCATTAAGAGTAACACTATAGGAGGTAATACACAAAATTTTAAACCATTATATTTATTTATTTATGAGTTAGGGGTTAGTATAATAAAATATTAGTGATAAATAAAGTTAATGAAAAATGTTCCAGGCGCTCCAAATTTGTTCGAAAGCACTCCAATTTTTATTATTACGTACTCCAACCCTTTTGAAACAAAAGTTGGCATTAATCTTGAAGTTTGAGTGCGAAAGATCAAAATTAACCAATGTAATAACTCAAAACTATTTAAACGGTTTTTAAAAATCAGTAGTTTTAAGTTATTACATTAGTTAAATTTGATATTTCGTACTCAACTTTCAAGATTAATGCCAACTTTTGTTTCAAAAGGGTTGGAGTAAGTAATAATAAAAATTGGAATGCTTTCGAACAAATTTGGAGTGCCTGGAACATTTTTCATTAACCTTATTTATTATTAATATTATATTATACCAGCAGGTGACCGAGCTCCTCTCGGGGAAAACAGGTATTTTTTCTGATGAATGTTGAAATGTCGGAAATGTGGGGCGATTTTCGACTTGGCAACCATTCCTCGCATTATAGTATAAGATAAAATTAAAACTTACGTTCCAAGCATGCGTTACGAGTAAAAGGGAAAAAATTATCTTATTAATATGTTGCCATCAGATTGACAAAAACTCAAATTTAAAAAAATAAATTATTATTGCGCATTAAACATATAAAAATGCAATTTTCATCACGTGTCTGCATGAAATGAAAAAATATATATATGAATATTGATATAGATGGCATATTGGCTATAGATGGCAGCACGTTACCACTTGAAAATTTAAGTAGCCATTATGGCGAACTAATAAAGTTTGAAAATATCCTATCTGTAACTCCGAACTGCTTAACCGTAGCGCTTCAAAACCGGCGCCAATCGATTCCTCGAGGCCAAAACCCCCAGACCCCCCAAGTTTACCGGAGTTTATTAATTCTGGGGCGATTTTCGACTTGACAACCATTCCTCGTACTATAGTATAAGATTAATCCCCCTAACTCATAAATAAATTAATATAACGCTGTAAAATTTTGTGTTTTATCTCCACTAGTGTTATTCTTAATGCCTGTAAAATTTCAAATTGCTAAGGTGAAAATTGCAAAAAGCCATTTTAAAGGTCCTTGGTCGCCTTAACCCAAAAGATGAAATGTGTCAATAGTTTTTGTACCACAATTTAAATCCATGAATTCATTAATAAATCAAGGCTATCGAAGTCATGACACTGATTGTAGTTGGATATTCTCGATGAAGAATAACAAGAATTATTTTATTATGAAGACGGTATCGTAGAAAAAATATGATAACACATTCCAACTGGATTCAACAAAATGGTGAGAGACTCAGGTTGGAATAATTATCGCGTTCAGGATTTTTTACTTTCTCGTATAGAGAATATAAAGAAAGTATAGCAAAAGTCAAAAAATTCGAACTCGAGATTTTGATGAATTTCCACGTTTTAGACCTCCCTGAGTTCGAAAAATTCATTATTGGAAAATGTCCATCTTTCTTTCTGCCAAAGATTATTCAAAAATGCTTTGAACTCGACAGTTGAAATATGATATGTGGTCTTACCTCAAAATTTACGAATTTCTATCTAATTTTGAGTAAGATCTGTTCGGGGGAAGTCTCTCTGTCCGGTTTTTCGAATATAAGCTGACACGTCAAATACAAAAGTAAATGAATCAGATATAATTCGGTTCAAAACATTAACACCTATAATGTAGACACATCAAATTTTGAACCGAATATAACTATCTATCGGTAGAGAAAAGATGTGTCTGAAACATGGATTCAATTTTCGTATACTATGAACGCATGCCAGGGGATTAATAGCCAAAACAAGTCGTCAAGAGTAACTCGATAGACTCAATTAAAATGTTAAATTCACACCAAAAAATATTTCTGAACTATTTTGGAAATGCATCTTTAAAATTTCATTTTAACTAGGTTTTAAAAGCAAAACAGTTTTTTTTTATTATGCCACAATAATGAAGATTTAATTCGACAGTTAATATTTTAGACGAGAAAATCATACTGAAAAATAAGATTAGATGTACTTATTTGAAAGAAAACATATTATACATACTTAATTTGGACTCAAAAACAGCTTTAGAAAGAAAAAAAAATCGTATGTTTTCTGCTTTGATAAGCTTCCTCATATTATTAGTAATCAATTTTAAAAAAAGTTATGAAAAATTTAAAAAAAACCATTTTAGTCCAGGAATGGAATTCTGTTATTGGAGGTCTTTGTGACAAGTCTTTCGTGGTCAGAAACTGAAAAAACTTTTGCGTTATGTAAGCAGATGTCAGACAGTTCAATAAAAATCTATAAATTTTGACTCATACCTATGCATTATAAAATGGCAAAATAACAAAAAAATCAATTATTGTTTACATCATGTTAAAAATACAGCTGTCACCACTGACATTAATTAATTACTGTTTCAAGTCATTGTAGTGACTCATATATTTGCTTGTTAAAATGTAATCGATGAATGCTATTTTAAAACGATCCTTCCTTATAGAATGATTTGAAAAAGAAATAACAGACAAGATAAATAATAATAACAAAAATTACAAATATGTTCATTTATAAAATAAAATGCTCACATTTCCAAGGAGATACATGAAAATAGTGATACATTTTGTTAAAACATCTCAGCGCCATGGGATGTATTGCTTTTCTACTAAATTCAATTCAATCTTTGAATGATATTATGTAGATTGGTATAAGGCCATTGGTATATTTATTAGTAAGACAGAAGCTTAAATGCTTCATGAATGACATGTCTTGATTTGTTACTTAATTACTAATTAATCCGATTCAATTTATTTTAAGATATGATAACATTTTTCTTACACAGATCTGAATACTAAAAATATTTTAATATAGGATGACTTGAAAAAAGGGCATTTTAAAGGGTTAATTCAAGCAATACAAAAATATTTGTATTCTCCAAAATTTCATATTTAGGAAAAATATTTTCAGAGAATAATTTCATGCGAGATTTTTATTTTATTTTTTCAAAAATGGTATTATTAACAATACTTTGAAAGAGAAGAAATGGTTTTCAATTATTTGTCCATCAGTTTGGTGTGTATATTACTTTTCCTCGTATATTACTTTTCCGTAACTTAGTCACCATTTTGTTTATAATACCTAATGTTTTCTATTTCTTACACATCTGAAAAGAGCGCAATAAGTTTTGTGATTTCCCTTCCAGGCTCACTCGCCTCCTCGGTGCCGATATTGTCGGCAGGACTTTCAAAGCTGCTGCGGAGGTTTCCAAGTATTGCACGAGTTACAGCGACACGGAACTGAAACCTCTGGGAGCCAACAACATATACGGTGTTCTCCTAATGTGGGCAGCGGGACTATCCATTTCAACACTGGCGCTAATATGCGAAATGATGAATAAAAAAATGTGTAGCTAAGTGAAATGTACTTTGTTATAAGAATTTTTTTTCATTAGAAATCAAATGAAAAAAAATTATATGATTAACCGGCTATTATGTACACAAAGTTGTTCTTAAAATAAATATCTTTCTCTTACATGAAATAAATGCTAAAAAAAAATGTTATGCAGGCATTCCAAATAAATAAATCCTTAAACATACAGGTCATTCTTCTTCTAAATGACAAATACTGGCAAAATTATTTTTATATTTTCAATAAAATGTTCTACTAAATATATTCTTTGCTTACATTTAATTAATCCATACATATAACGTAATTGATACAGTAACGTTTCTTTTAAGGAGATACAATACAATTCTACAATAGATGAATTTTGTTTAGTTAGTTATATTAACGTCCCGTTGTAAAGAAACAGTTGGGTTAGTTTGAGACTGACCTCATAATTTTGAACCATGGTCAGATGACGAAGACTGAGCTAGCCCCTCCCTCTCCGCGTCGCAGAACGCCAGCGGGCTACGTTTGGCCTTGAGGGATTTAACGTCCAACGGATCCACTCATTTACATTACGATTCTTCGGTGGAATCGGGTACTGAACCTCAAACCCTCCGGTTTCGAAGCCTAGACCGTACCTCAAGGTCACCGCAGCCCTCGTGTTGTTCTTTAAGATTTGATGTAAGAAAGAGCAACCTTTAGCTCATGACTCATTAAATGAATTAGGTTGTATATCAAAATGTTTGGATTAAAAAAAACAGTTTTATTGATTTTCTTTTTCTCACAAATAACAGCATTCTAGAGATTTTTTTAAAGCCTTCCAGTGAATGCAACTGTTTAACACTAAAATATTATCTGATAATCAACCTGGATCGATTAAATTAAAATAAATGCCCCACTTTTTAATCAAAACAAAGAATGGATATGCATTAAGTTTTTAAACTAGGTTTATATTATTTTAACTATAAACATTCCTTATTTTCTCCCTTTTTCATAAATAATTGTAAACGTAACTTTCGTATTTACATGTTTATTTTAACCTAATTAATAGTCACTAGTTTTTATATTTTAACTCAATTATATAAATCTTTGTACGTGGTGAGAAGAATAAATACAGAAAAAAAAATTACTTTTAAGCCGTTGATTTAAAAAATTATTAAACTGCCATTAATTTTTTCAAAGTAAAAATAAAAGCAAATATGGATCATTGCTAAACACAAAATTAGAATTTGCAATGAATTCATGATAACAACGTATGCGCGCTCCTACGTTTTTAAATAATGATATTTGTAAGTGTGGCACCTAAATTCTGGGAAAAAAACATGGACACGTTATTGCGTTTTTTAAACATCATAATATTTGCTTTTCATAAATAAAAAGATCCAAAATATTTTTAAAGCAACTTAGCAAACACGGTACATGGGTAAATCGTAGAATATTTTCAAAAATGAGAGAAGGCAAACATTAACAATATTTTATTGTTTGCTTCAACCACATACAAATACATATTTTCTCTTTAAAAATTTATATCATTTTAAGTACAAAGATAAATAAAATCCTTTACAAATATAAGTTAGGAACATAAAATATAAATATACATATACGAAAATAATAATGAACCTTTTTCACCATTATAAAAAATATAGCTATATATTTTCAGAATAAAAAATTTAAGGTTACAGAAAAACATAAACGCAACTTGTAAAATAAAATAATTTGCCTCAAATTTCTATCATATATTGAGAAAGGAAGTTACTCACTTGTACAATTTAGGAACATTATTTTCACGTATCACAGTTATATTATCTTAGCTGTATATTGGAGGTAAGTTTGTAAAAATTACGACTTCGAAATAAATTATATTTCTCACATGGATTTTGAAAAAGTCATTATTACAATACAAATTTATATCTTATTTTAAAATCCTTATCGATTAGAAAAAGAAAGACCACAGCCTAGCAACTATTCTTTTCCACAATTTCAAAATTATCTTTTCAGACTGAAGAGAACTCTATAATTATTAATAAGTGAATACTGTATAACTAGTCTTATAATAACTGGGCTTTTAGAAAATTAGCACTATTCTAAGCTTTCTATATAAATTCTATCATAATAATAACTATGCATCTCATACAAATAGATATTATTTTCTCAACGAATTTTTTTATAATTTCAAAATTATCTAATGAACAAACACTACAATTCCAACATGCATTGTCTAAAGTTAGGCGTCTAGTTGACAGAGGAGAGCCACCCCTCTACAAATCCAGTGCTCTTGAGGTTTATCCGTGGGAAGCTTCATAGAGATGACGAAGTTGGTAGAATGTCCGGTGGTGGACAATGTCCCTCGTCGCTCGCTCGTTTTATACACAGGACAAAGATAACTGTGCTTTTCAACCAAATCCAACTTCTTAATAGGCTTTAACCAGACCTTCAAAGAACTTCTCATTAAATATTTTTGTTTAATTGCTTGAATTTCAATAAATAAACAGAAAAAAACCAAAGAATAATACAGTTACGAGTTTCCAAAACAATGTTGTATTGTACCTCACACAAAACTAGTGGAAAATGAATTCGATTACAGACTTTTAAAGAAAAATAATTATTAATTTACAATTGACTACATTATTATATTTACTTTATTTTTTACGATAAAGAAAAATATAATAACATATATTTTATTTTTTGGAATTTTCCTCATCATTCTCTTGGTTTCCAGTTATTATTTTTTAAATATAATCATACCATTTGATATTACCTTTTTTAGCTGCTACATCTTTATATTGTTTCATGAAACAAAGCCTCTGTGAGATACTTATGCATTTCAATGAATGTGCTCCATCTTTACAAACATAACTCCACTGTTCTTATGCACCAAATTATTTCGTCATGATTTAGGGTGGTTTTTTTTTTTTTTTTTTTTTTTTAATTTAAGGGAAACCAATGAGTGTTCAGTGTTCTGTAATTTCACCAATATTCTTTGTTTAAAATTGGCTTTTCCCATATGTTATTTTTTTATATATAGCTTACCAGTTTTCTTCCCTTTTTTTAAATGCATTTTTAAAGTTCATATATCATTTTGTTTTATCAGAAAATTCTCCTAGTATTGGAATATTGTTAGATTGAAACCAACAAATTGAATGATGTGTAATACATAGTCAACACAAATGATGATATTAAAACAAATATTTGGACGTTAAAGGAGTAACACACGCTAAAAATTAATGTAGATTCGCGATTTAAACCCAAAGACAATACAGTCGAGTGCTATGAAAGATTAATCTATTTTCATTCTGATGTTCAAAAGATGGAAACTGAACTCCAGCAATTCAAATACTTTCGAAATATGAAATTTTTTTTCAATAGAACTAATTCAATCATTTATTTTGAGTACCATATCAATAAATCCCTTACAAAAAATGAATATAGTTTCCTTTCCAAAACAACTCAGTTTCCCTAGTTGTAAAATATGTCCGCTATTCTTTTTTTATTTAAAATTCCCCCCCTCTTGTTTGTAATGTTGTAATTGTATTAAAAATATAAAGTACATAGAAAAATATAAATATAAAAATACTCAATTTTGAGAAGCACAGCACAAAACTTTGCTTTTCTCTTGGACAAACGTTCATTATTCTTCTAAAGTAATGATTCAAAATTATCTGATAACACTTACGACTGGTAAACTGTCATGAAGTACTTTGGGCAGGGATTCCCCAAGCATCCATTTTTCGTGGTCCCACCGAGCACCGTCAATGAATAAGCCACGCACAAGCACTCCTGCAAATATCATTGAATAATTTATCAATCAAAAAAATTATTTATCACTTTACAATAGCATTAAAAAAAACTAGAAAATTGAACGCTTTAAGGATCACTCTGTGAGCTTACACGTTCAACGATTTCTTTATAATTATTTACTAGCCGCTTTTGGCAAGCAGTCGGTTCGAAAGTATAAATGCTCGCTAAAATTTTCATAAAATACTTTATGTAGCTGTGTCTCATAAAAGGTTTTTCACCAAAATATTTTAAAACCAAACAAATTTTGATAGTCATATAATTCATTTATAGTATTATTTAGTATTATTTTCTTCAGATGTTCTGTTCATTGTACTACTCATCTTTCTCTTTTTATCCGAGCAATAATTGTCCCGGAATTGATATTTTTCTTAAATGGTGGAGGGAAAGGTCTAAAATTCTACGTTTTTATAGAATAATGAGATTCAAATTTTCATAAATATAAACACACTAAACAAATAAAGACACAATTGGTTTTGAAGAGATGCGAAAGTTTGAAAACAGCTTGGAAAATGCCGCGCACAGAAGACATAATGGTGACACACATACGCCCTTCTTGTTTTTCTGCTAACCTTTCTTTTTCTATCCTTTTTTTAAATGTTATTTTTCTTTCTACAAACCCTTTTTTCTCTTTCTTATTCTATTTTTCTTCCCTGCCCAGACTTAGATTAAATATCCATACAGACTAAATAGTAAGAAAATAAAAAGAATTGTTTAATACATAAATCCTTTCAAGAAAAAAATAAACACATTAAGAGCTCTTAATGCCGCATTTATATATAAAAAAGAATTTTTATCTTTAAGAACAACAAAAAACAACAACTTTATATCGGCACACAATCAATAGCAACACTAAAAAATGAAACATCGTCAAATAAAAACGAACAAAATGGTATTCACGTCCGTTTGGAAGAATGTTTTTAATCAGTATAATCAGCTGCATAAAAACAATCATTTTCTTTCTTTTTTCAACTTCCCGTTATCTATAAATGAAAACCAACTGACTTCACTTATTTTTTTTCTCAACAAACCATTACTTCATGCTATCTTACTCATTTGGTGTGGGGGAAAGGAAATGAAGGCTTTTGGCGGGAAAGTAAGAAAAGTGTCGTTTTAACTATTTTCCTGGCAATTTTTTCATTTTTTTTCTCTCCATAAGAACCATCCCTGTTTTAAACTTTAGTAGCCTGATTTACGAAAGTGATTTATTTTTAATATTACTGTGTTTGCTTGAGGGTCTAGATGATAATGACATTTGATTTTTTTAAAATTTCGTTGGAAAGAATATTATGCAACAGTAAAATACGTACAGCCAACCTATAAAAAAAACTAATAGTAATGTGAACATTCGGTTTAAAAGATTGGTATCAAAATTGAAACTCTAGGTTATTAAGGGTTAACGAAAATATTTTTAAAAAATAGCCGAATTGGCCGAGCCGTTCTCTAGTTTTGCGCTTAGCAACGCATTTCGAGATCCATTTTTATTTATATGGATAACTGGATTACAAATAATTTTTAAGGGTGTTTGCTAAATTATGAGTTAATTAATAATATAATGTATTGCTTTCAGAAAGGTTGGCAATTATTTTTAACAACCCTCTTCTCTTATGTTAAGAAAATTATAAATTTAAAACTATCAATCCTTACATTATTGATTTAAACTTATAGATTAAACTCTTTTAAATATAGAATACAAAGTGCTACATTAATAATAGTCTAAAATTAGAGGAATATAAATTTTCTATTTATTTATTTTTGATCGAAGAACAGATTTTTCATGGGCTTATTTAGCAGTAGTAATGATAGGTATACAATGAGTGAAAAGCTGGAAATAAATTAAACAACGACCATAATACATACAAGAATAACGCTTACAAAACAGCCTCTTACTGACATCTGGTGTAATTAAAAATAATTACAAAAGCGGAAACTCATACATCTATACATCTCCGAACTGATTTTTATTTTTTTGTTTACTTTAAATCTTGAATACAGCACTCTTTTAAAATTAGAGCAATTGATTTGGCTTTAATACATTACTTTTTAAGTGTTTTACTAAACATTTATTATTTTTTAAATACAGTATTATGGATTATAATAATGGAATATAAATGGAATAATAATTATAAATGGAATAAAGCGTTTAATGATTATCACAGAAATGAAACAAGCAATTTATATTTTTGTTTTGAAAAATGCTAGATTTTAGAATAAAGGTAACGAACAAGAGAAATTTGATTGAATTTGAAATGTTCAAATGATTTCTTACCATCATCTGGAGGATTTTCATAGGGTTTATCTTCAAGAATTTCATAATCAAACACCAAGAGATCAATAGGTATAGTGTATTTTCTGGCAAAGTTTTGTTGACTTCCAGTAAGAAATGCTTGAGTGAAATAAAATCCTGAAATCCAAAATACGCTCGGCGGGCCGTTATCATACCAGTCCTAAACAACAAAACAAAACAAAAAGAGATAAATAAAGATACATATGCATTATAAATGCAATTTACTGCGAAATGATATAAATGTAACAGAAAACAAAATTTCTAAAAATCACAAAAATAAAGCATTATATTACAAGGAAAAAAATAATATATAAACTTTATTTCATTAAAAGTATAGATGTATTTCTTAATTTCAACGAACATATGATAAAAATAAATACATATTCCATACATTTATTTATTAGATATTCAAGATCATAGGTGTTCTTTGATTGACCAATTTATTTTAGGCAAAAGAAAAATTCATAAAGGTTAGGCAAATGAATCAATATAAATAAATTTTGTTAAAGATTTATAATTATCATGGCAAGAGAAAAACCTTTTATGTAAAAAAAGTCTATAATGCCGCTAATTTTAGGAAAAATTGGACTTCACCGTTTTAAAGTCATTATTGGTCATATTTAAGCTGCAACTAAAGTGTTCGCTAACATCATTTTTAATTAATTGAATTTGTTGATATTTCTATAAATATGTACTCGTAAGAAAAAATGCAATAAAGACCTAATAAAGTCATCCTATTTACCTGTAAAAATTTAAGCCGTTGTAGGAAATCGCTGATGTAACTGCCCAAAGGTTTCAGAGAAGGATAGGATTTGCCCATCCACATCGCTGGAATCTTGCCTTGCAAAATGCTGCTCACAACTTGCTCCAATTCAGCCGACATCACAACAAGGCCCTGTTCAAATAGTCATAAAAGGCACAAACATAAAAGGTGAAGTACAAACTCAATTAAGTCATTCACCTGCAAAAACTGTACAAGATAAATTTGCCAACTGTAGTTAATAGAAACTGTTTATAAAAAAGTCATTTATTTCCGAAGTAAATGATAAATTCAAGTTAACTAATTAATGCGTTGATGAACTTAATGTAAAAATATTTTAATTCTAAGCTTTAAAAAAATTTTAAAGTATAAAGTACTTTTCATAAGAGCAATGTAATTCAATCAATTAAATAATGCATTAAAAACAAAAGATAGAAATTTATGGAATCAACTCAAAAATGGATAAGAATTTTTATTATTTTTTTATATTTTTAATGGATTATATTTGACCCGCGACAATTTAATGATTCGATGAAACATTGCATAAGATTATTACAGCAGACATCATTAGAATTTCAATCTTTGATGATGCGATATTCGATTAGTCTCGGTCATTCTCGACCATAATTAACACATCATATCGATTTATAAATAGAAACACAAAATAATAATCAATTTAAATAAGAGTTTAAGTTATTTACTGCATTCATATTAATATATATCCTATTTACTTTCACATTATTTACAACAACTATAGATTTATTTAAATATTTGTTTCATTTTTGGCACAATTGAATGAAAATTATAACTCTGACTAACATTCCGTCAATAGAACGGGAAGTCAGTATTCGGTAAAATAGCCTTATCTATTATCGACATAAAATGAGAATTAACTATTTTTAGAAATATATTTTCAATATTACTTGCGTTGTATTACACAAGTAATATTGATAAAGTATGTGGTAATTAATACAATTACAATGAATGGAAAACGTGGGTTGGATTGCTAGAAGTTGTCTTTTGTTATTTATTAAACAGTTGACCACCAGCAAAAACTTATAATACCACAAAATTTTACATGAACTGGGGTATTCATTCAAAGACTACTTCCCCTAAAATCTATAAGATTAAATTTATTGGCAGAAAATAGCATATAGTTTACACTACTTTATATTTGCTAAGGGTTTTACTGTATATTCCTAGTGGATACGTGAGAGGAAAGCTCTGCACTACTAAAGACTGATTGAAAGGTTTTAGAGAGCCTTACTTTGATAGCTTTCCGGGTGTTCAAGAGTGAGGAGCGGATGGTGGAGAGGAGGGCGTTGAAGCGTCCCATCTCCTGCACCAGGACGGTGTTCATGCTCTGCTCGTACATGGTCGGGTACTTCTGACGGGCGAGGACGAGATCGAAGTTCTTGGGCAGGCGATCCAAAATGTCCGCAGCAACATTTTCGACCACATCTTCAGATGACTGACCATCTCCGCCGGACACACGAGCCTGGAATAAGACGAAATGGCATACATCGTAGAGATTTCTTCAACATATTGTTACAAGCAGGCAAACGCCGCTGAAATACTCCGAAGGGGAAGCGATTGGTGACGCCGTCGAGGAGCTTGGCGCCAGCCAGGTTGGTTTGGCGAAAGGAATAGTCTGGTAGCCGCTGGATCGCTCACGGTGATTTCCGAAGTTTCGCGTCTCCCTCTCCCGCTTATATAAGAGACGGACTGCCGAATTCGGCACTTCCTCGCAGAAGAGAAGTGTCTCGCTAGACTAGAGGATTACTTTTCCTGCTTGTTATTAGTGAAATGTGTTTATGTTTGCTGCTAACGTTGTATTATTGAGCTCGCTGCAATTTACCGTTGCTGTGCCATATGATAGCTGTTTTGCAGTATATTTTTATATATGGTAAAAGATTGAAATCCTTTTTCTACTCATAACTCCTAAAGAAAGTCGAAAATATTTTTTATAAAAACTGTTCGTTATCATCAGCCGATAATTCGCCCAATTTAAATTACCTTTCACTCTTCAATAGTAAGAGAGATATACGGATGGGGACAATATTATTCCCTTTCCTTTAAGTTGAATGACCTATCTACAAATTCAGCCGAGCCTTTCAACAAATCGGAAACTTTCTGTCCTACTAAAGCAGATAAATTCTATTGGAATACCAATAAATAAAATAAAATACATTTTAGAATAAAATACGTGAATAATAATTTGAAAAAAATCTATATTCATTTTATTTTCAATGAAAAAATTGCTCATGTTTTGAAAATAATAGCTTATATGGAAAACACTATCGAAGACAATTTGAAAGAATGAATGGAAAACATTGTTACGGATAATATTATGATGAAAAATGTATCCATCGAGAGGGGCAATTATTCTATAAACAATATCTCAGATCTGATTGTCCCAGATTAACTAACAAAAGGTGTAGAAATAAATATCATGTGTGATGGTATAATACTTAAGAAATAGATATAAAATTTATTATTAGCAATATATTTCATATATAATATATAACCTTAAAAAAATGTTCTACCCATAATGTTCAAAAATAATACAGTATTGAAATTGAGCTGAAACAAACAGTGATGATCTAAAAGAAAAAAAATTCTATGTCAATTACAAAATTTAAAAAAAAATGCAGAAAAAAAGTAGCAATATCTTGAAATCTGTCCGAGAAGGGAAAATATGATGAATTAGAGTATATATATAATTTCAACCTTCGTTAATTACTCATGCTCAGATTCATACGCACGCTGAAAAAAAATCAGTCAATTTAAACATTTGAAAAAAGTCGCACCCTGAGGTGCCCTAATTGTGATGCAGACTAAACGTGAGATAATATTTTTAACATCGTCCAATATTACAGACGACAGTAGATGGTTATATATAATTACAATAATTTCATAACAATATTCCAGAGCATAAGGTAAATTCCTAAATATTTACCATTCCAAACATTAACTCTCCAGCTGCGTATCCTGCAATTTCCGTGGGTTGGCAAAAGGTCAAGTTTTTTGGTGCATTTCACGTTTCTCTCAGTTTAGAGTGTTTACTTTTATGATTGCAGATTTTTATTATATATTGTTATCAAGAAACGTGTAGTATCAGTTCCCTTTCTTAAAAAATATTTGAAGTTATTTGCAAACATCGCATCTAAATAGAGATTTACGCAGCCAAAGGGTTAAAAGCAAATATCAGTAAAAAAAGAAAAGAAGCTAAATTAAAATTTTTATAAAATAAAGATATTGCTTAGCATTTATTTATGAATGTATGAACAGTTAGTTACAAATAATTTGGATAAATGCTTTTTCATCTCTTTTTTTTAAAAAAATAAAAATATTTTGTAAACTGTGTGCATGTTCAAGGCAGAAAATATTTCAAAAAAAATTCAAGCATTAAAGAGACAGAGAGAAAGAGAGAATGGTTTACATTTAAAGTAATAACTTAAATAGTTAACTTTAACTTCACAGTATTTTTTTTCTGTACCATTCGTTTATAAAAACTGAGGGAAATGCCTACCTGAGTCAAAAGAATGCTGTTAAAAAGCAGATTCGTTTCTGACTGATCTTTGGTGATTTCAGCGTTTGAATGCATCCCAAAAACGTCCGGTTTGGCGATGAGAGGTAGCGAGTTGGTGTAATCGATGTAGGACTGGTACTGAAAAATAAACAGAAAATGCACTGCAAATTAGAAGCATACATTCATTGTTACAAGACGCTCAACTAAATAATGGCTCACAGATAACTTTGATACTTCATGTTACTCTACCAATAGATTTCGAAATAGAATCCATGAAAAAAATACCTCAACTGTTTGGGATTATCTTATTGTGATTTTGAAATGTCTAAGCTTATAATATTAGCAACTATTTACTGCAGAAGTATAGGAAAAATTTCATAATGGAGCTGTCTCTAAATTTCGTTTGGGTCTTAAATCTACAGGTTGGTTTAATGTCAGAAACTTGGGGGAATAGTACAAGGCACTTAAATTATACAGAATCATATTAAAGAGTAGAAAAAGCTGCATAGGAAATAGACTGTACAAATAAATCTCAAACTTTAGAGTAATCTAACATAATTTTGTCTTTAATACTTGGGTCGACATTTCAGTATTTTAGAACATTTCATTTTTCTACAAAAAGCCCCTTTGAAATCTTCCAAAGAGGAATATGCCTCAATCTCGTTGCGTCGTTCAATTCTTTTTCTGAAAACAAAGTTTTATGACAACTCACCAAACGAGTTGAAAATCTAATTTCTAACAACTCTTCAGCTAAGCGGTTGATCAACTGCTTATAAAAAAATTAAATATAATATGCATCTTCATTAAAATTTCCATTAATTATCTAATATATAAAGCCAATAGTTATGCGCTTGATTAATGTACTCCCAAAGCGTTAGAGATTTCATTCATGCTATGATGTTTAGAGATATTTGCGATAGAAATTGCAAACCCATTTACGGCATTTTGCGGGCATTGTTTCCTCCCTTAATCAAATACAAATCTTTTGATTGAAATAGTTATAATTGCGAACTTCTTGTCTTCTTTTTTGCCTTAGCACTTCAAACTCTACTTTGTTATTCAATTCCGACCATTTGTTGTCTCTTTAATAATAGAATTGGGTCGGGATAGCCTGGTTGGTAGGGCGTTGCCTTCGTATTCCTTGTTTTCGAGCTCGAACCCGCCAGCCGAGGACTCACCATGTTTGTGGTGACTGGCTCACGTTAAATCTGTCGTGGTCACAAAGTTCTCCCTGTCGAGAGTAATACCATTGGGATCATTAAGTCAGTGGTAATCGTCCTCTGTTCCAGATCTAAATTACGATCAGTGGATGAATGAATGAGATGCATGAATGAAGTCTACCCCGTAAAAAAGGGTTTGTGACGTGTGTGAACTGGAAATCAGACTTCAGCCCTTGGGTGCTCAGGCGTCCATACCCTCAGGAGATACTGCACCCCTCCTTCCGTTGTGTAGCGGAACATGAGAACAACAATAATAGAACACGAGAAAAATGGATCAAAACACTTACAGTTCCGTCTGGCGGAGCAAAATATATCCCCTCAGAATCGAAGCAGTAACCATCATCCTCGACCGTCCCAGTGCAATAAAATTTCTTCAGAATAGTCACAAGCGTCCGTCGATCCCAATCGTCGGTCACCCTGCCCCCGTAATTACACTCTCCGGTCAAGTACCTCAAGGCGTCGAACGGAATGTCGTCCTGAAAAATCATTTCATGTTTTGATTGCACATGTATGTTAGATAAAGGTAACGCAATGCTCGTATTTTCCGATTTCTTACCGGGTATTGGTTCAGAAACATGGACAACTGCCGGGCACTGATGCGCAAATCCGTCTCGTTGAACTCGTACGGAATGTTCCAGCCTAACGGTCCGAAATTTCTTCGTTCTTGGATCAAAGCGTGGAAAAAAGTCAGTGAATAAAGTAACTTTTTGAAAACAATCTGCCGAAAAAAAAAACGTTTTAAGGCTGTGTCATGGAATAGGCAACAATACACATCAAAATAGATCTGAATATTCAAAAGAAGGTAGCACTACGCTTAAATTAAAAGCTTGAATAATCTTTCAAGATTCATTCTTAAGTCTATGAAAATACACTATATTATAAAATCATATTATAATATTATTTAATAAAAATAAGAAATATTTGCTGCAATATCTACCAGAAGAAACGAAATATAGTTGTAGCTAATAATTTAACAGTACGATTAACCCTTGCTGAATGTAACTTTGCAGAAAATTGATCTTGCGCCAATGTATTATTTGTATTGTTTTAATTTTACACTCATGTCCATAAATCAAGGTTAATTAAGAGTCACCCAGAAATCGAACTATAAAAT
Organism: Argiope argentata; assembly: GCA_026289955.1. Lineage (NCBI taxonomy): Eukaryota > Metazoa > Arthropoda > Arachnida > Araneae > Araneidae > Argiope > Argiope argentata. The sequence continues at coordinate 275,733 of JAOUZG010001441.1, read as the reverse complement.
ACATTACTTGACAATTGGTAAGGAACAGTTAACAGTTAAATAATTAAAGTATAGACAATTATTGAATGAAACGAAGTACATATTTAGTAGGGAGGATGGACATTTATTATAGTGCAAAATGATGCAGATATCGACACATTAAAGAATTAAAAACTTTAAAAAAAAGGGAGAAGAGGCTCCTTGATTGATTTCCAAACTACCCCAAAAAGTCACATTTGTTTTGTTTCTGACTCTTCCCTTTTCTGAACTTGAATTATCCTTAATTTATGGATATGAGTGTATTTGACGAACTCCGAAAGTTCCACGCAAACGTACAGAGTCTGCCGTTTTGAAATAACAAAAAGAGAGCCTCCAAGAGGGTGCAACAACGTACGTTCAAGTACGGTGCTACCTTCATAAACCAGATAACATCTACGATACCGACGTCCCCTTTTTGATATTGTTATGTTACTGTGGTTACTAGTCCTAGCGTCGTGGGTTCGTATCACGACCTTCATTCACAACATTGGTCATCTTGATAACGTAACCTCTTGCAACAGTCGTGGCGTCATCTGCCCGCAGCAAAATCGTCAAACTCACTTGACGTAAGAAAGCAAACAAACAAAATCGTCAGACTCACTTGACGTAAGCAAGCAGCAACTCGCCATAACGCTTGGCGCAATACAAATCATTCGTCCCACCGTCGACTCACCGGTTGGGGAAGTACTGTGGCGCTACCTTCATTAACCAGATAACATCTACGATACCAAAGTCGGCTTTTTGGTATTGTGTTTATGTCACTCGGCTACTGGTCTTAGTGTCACAGGTTCGTACTGCGACCTTCATTCGCTACACAAGTAAAACCTTTTTTGAATAAAAACATTCCCTCAAAACCAGAAAGTTTTATTAAACAAACAAAAAATGTTGAGCTTTAAGAAAGTTACAATAGCCCGTTTAATTGATTAATTGAACTCTTCTTCGCCTTTCGCCCTAAACTGTATTGTTTGTGAGGATATTAGTAACGGATTTAAAGCTATGCCGTAGAACATGGCCGCATGAAACCATCCCAATGTTTATCTGCTTAATGAAACACCCTTATCCTTCGTAAAATAAACAATATATCTGATGCCTGACACCAGTTATTGTGCGAAATGTCAAGTCTTACCGGCTGTGTGCAGCCCTCGAAAAAGTCCGACTCGCACAAGGGGTCACTCAGGTAGGAGCGGACAATGTTGGCCTTCAGTCCTTTGGGCGGCTCGTTGGTCATCTTCACGCCGTTCTGCAAAACCATCACGGGGAAGTGCTCGGCCGGGTAGGAGGTCAGCCACAGACGGAAATCGGAGTGAGTGTTCTCCACACTCAGCTCTTCGCACACCTTCACCGGCATTCATGAGACAAATTAACGACAATTTTAAAAGAAAATAAGATTAATTTATTGTAATTATACAAGTTGCAAAACGATATCTCGACAGTAAAGATGTTAAATTGCAATGCAAATTTTAAATAAGTTTTCAAAAAGATCTGAAATAATTAAAAAACGATTCAAATAAAGAAATGGTTTTTCAGGGAATCAACAGACAATATTAAAACAAGACTTATCATTACTCGACGCAAAATGCACATTATATGATCAAGATATTTTTAAGCAGACCTTAGACCAATGTTCATATATTATATTTCCGCAAAAAAAAAAAAAAAAAAAAAAAAAAAAAATTTTAGTAAAGAACAAAAATTGCCTCAAATTATTTAAAAAATCTCTGTAAAAAAAAACTACTTTCAAAACATAAGTACTTTTTTTACAGTTGTTCACATTTGTGCCATTAGTTACTTATAATATGCTTTTAAATATTGATCTCCAGATCTGACTCGTGAATAAACGTATCGAGATGTTAAATAATTCGAAACTGTCTGAAAAAAAAAGATGAAATGAATCTTCTATTTAAGAAAGCAAAATAATTTTTTTAATTATTAAATTCGTAAATTTTTTTATTTCGATTTCTTTCCGATTATTATGTTTTTCTCAGAACAGACGATTCTAAAATTAAAAGAAAAAATAGATATAATAAATGAAAAGCATATTAAGAATAGCAATACCTTTTCTAATGTAGGCATCCAGGATTTTGCAAGGTGGCAGTTTTGTAAAACCACCCATGCACCCAGTTTTCGCGCATCTTCAATTAATTTCATGGCAATGGGGCCTTGACCTTGTCCCAGTGACAAAGAATTTAGGCGATAACCACCAAATCCCTGCAAATAAAAATTCAGAAACCAGCGTCAGAGTCATCTATATTCAGAAAATAAGCCATATCTACATTTCAAAATGATATATAAATATTCATCTTTATGTAAAATTCAAAAACAAGATTATTCTTTTATTTGTGGAGTTTATTTGTATTTATTTTATTGCACATTTGTATTTATATTTTTGCATATTTATTTGTAAATTATATGGTCCAATTCAAAAGCGCAGCTTATAACTTTTAAAATCTTGCTATTATTTTTAAAAACATTATTCATCTACTTAAAAAATTTAATTTTAAGAATTTAAAATTACTTCATCATCATTTCATGTATCTCTCAGCAATAGAATACGTAACGCAATTCAAATTCTGCATCAAGTAGTCTCCTGGAGTATTTGTGATGACTCCCCCAGAAAATTCTGCCATATTCTTTAGCAAAAGTAAGTAAAAGTAACGAAGAAAATCTTGACTAATTTTCTTTAAAATTTAAACTTTGCTATAATGTCACGACCTTTTTCTATAGCAAGAATAGAAGAGAATACAAAAAAAATATAAGTCGTGTCACTCTTGAGGAGTATCAAGTAATAATATTAATTGGTTTCATTCAAATTATTGAACAGTGTTATCAACAGTCTTGATTAGAAATTTTGTCTTACAGCGGGAGTCTCCAAAAAGTTTCTCATGAACTTTTTAATAAAGATGTTATTTCAGAGAACACTTAACATGACATTGGCCTAGATTAGTATGAAATAATTAACTTAAAATTAGCATTTTAACTGAATCTATCGTATTATTCTTTGCGAATTTTTTGGAATTTACATGTAGTTAAAAAATCCGAAAATCAAATTGATGTTTCAGAAGCAATTTTCCTAACAGATTGGAACCAAAATTTGATTCCTCTGGTTCTCTTCATTTTGCAGCAATCGGGTTAACTTATATTTGAACAGTCGGGTAAAAATCTTCCTCTGAACAGATTTTGCTAAAAACATGATAAAAATCTGTAAATTTGATTAAAATATCCAAGTGCTTCTGAATTAACTTTGTCTCAGATAGACAGACGGACGGATGGAAATTTTCTAAAAATGTGTTTTTCAAATTCAAAGAGGTCTGAAATGAAAAGACTCATAAAAATCTCGAATTCCAATTGATGGTTAAAATACTATCACAAACTTGTAATTTTTCTTCTAAGCACGTTAATGTCATCATAAGAAAGACTGTTTTATGATCATCCCTGTTAAGTGTTGAGCGGATGCCGTCAGTAATTTCACAGCTTAGTTACTAATTTGGCGATATAATGGATATTGCAGGAAATTTCAAGAAATTTATCGATTTGTGCAGCAGAGACTGAGATACGCCTTGACCGGCTAAAAAGGTTCTAGGTCCGCAACATGGGAGTTATAAAAGGTCGGCAGTCTCAAGCTACAGGATGAAATGAATCGGAAGAGGAGTCGACGAGGGGATAGCGAAGCAACGGCGGTATGCCAGCGTCGTGTGTTCAAGCGAGTGCTAAACTGCTGTGTGCCGCGTCCTGTTATCTACTGTGGAAGCAGCGTTGTGCTGTATGTTGAGTAACCAGTCGTGTGGTAGTGAGTCGGCAGTTAAAGCGAGGGGTCAGTGAGAACTTCAGCTGTTTGGAGAGATCGTAGAGCGAAGCTCCAAGTATCCCCTCATCTGCTGAATTATGTCTGGCCGCTTTGTGTGTTGTGGTGGATTTCTATTTTTGAACTACTGTCTGTTGCAGTATGCTGCTGTGTGTTCATCTCGGCTGTACACATTTTTCGCCTTCGAGTCAAATGAACGTCGTTGCTGTTTTCTACCGAGGCCTGCTGACTGTCCTCACACCATACACTCATTACAAACAAGCCCGAATACTTTCTCTACACTACGAATATGAATAAGTAAAAATATATTTTTTTAATTGAACGCGCTAACATAGATCTGTTTTAAAGCAAAATTAAATTTGAATGATATATTTATTGATTGCGTATTTGTTAAACATTCACGGCCTGGTTAAAAACCATTGCGTGCTTACTTGATCATCAGCGAACTTGAGCAAAGCTGCCGTGGGATCGGCACCCGGTGACAGTACGAAAATAAGAGGAGAAAAGCAATAGCTGTCCATGAACGCCTTCCCCAGGTCGAAGGGAGGCGGCTCGATGAACGTTTGGCCGAGATTATCCGTCACAAACTTCTGCACGGCAGGAATCATTTTGTCGAACCTACTGCACCTCAGCACTAGAAGCTTCTGAAAATCGGAAAGCTTTTCGTTCCATTCACCGGGGATGCGCTCCTCGTGAGGATTCTAAAGAAAAAGAAACAAGAAACGTGTGAATTCACAACATTGCAGCGGCAGATGCATTGGATGTTTTCGAAAAATGAAACTGCTTGTAGAAAAAAAAATAGCTATGAAAAATCAGTCGATATAAGGGAATCCAATCAATTGTTTTTCTAAGCAGTTTCTTGAAACCATTCGTAACTTTACTTAATTTTAGGATAATTCCTTTTTATAATTTATTATTTCCTTGCACTGACGGTTTGTAAACTTATTATACTTTTTACAAAACTGGATTGAAAAAATAAAATTAGAATCTTGATTTCATCAGTCATGCTTTAACAGATTTGATTTGAAGTCTTAACGCACGGTGAAATCAAAATACGCAAATACACAAAATATTGCTAAAATAAGCAAAGAAAACAAAATAATTTAAAGAAAACAAAAATAAAAGTCATTTTTCTTCTCTGATTGCGATAGTTTAAGCAAAAATTATTTGCTATTACTACACAGCAATTTATTATTATGTCAGCACAAGATATTATTTTGAGAATTATCATCAACAAAAATCCATAGGTGAAAAATAAGAAAAACCGCAGGCGAAAAATAGAAATTTTATTACCTGCACGAGCCTCTAAAAAGAAATCGTCTTTTAATAACGTTTTGCCATTGCATTTGCAAAAGCTCTGATTTTTTAAAAAATAAGTTAATGACTGCAGCAAATAAAGCCTGGAAAAAATGTCATTTTGAGCATGTGATTATATGAAATGAAATAAATAGGAAATGTGATATTTTTTAAACAATCAATGCGAGACAACGTTTTCTGGATCGTTTGCAATACTAAAGAGACTCATTCAATGAAACAATTAAAATGAATAAAAATATAATTTAACATGCACGAGCGCGTGGTGCTTGGCCGTTCAAGAAATTATGTTCTGACATGATACATTGAAATGTGCATAGCAAATTTCATTTTAATCTTTTTTCCTTAAAATCACTGCACAGATTTATTTATTTATTGAAATTTTACAAAGACGGAACTTTTCTAAGAAAGTATCCATAGGAAAGAGTTATGAAAATGATCCACATAAAAATAAATATTGATATGAAAGAGATAGCTAAATGAGAATTCTTTCCGTAACTAACAATTGTCATTTAATTAATTGCGGAAGAAATGTGCTTACTGCACTGTCAAAAAGCACACGGAATCCTTCCTCTTCCGCTCCGACGGACTCCCGCAGTCCATTGAAAGGCTTCAACTCATTGAGACGGCAGAACTCGTCCCACGACTTCGCAGGGAGCCAGCCGAAGGGATTTTCGTAGGGGTTCTCCAAACCAATGCCGCCCGTCAGAAGGAATCTCCATTCTTCTTCCTCGACTTTTCCCTCCGCTTTCAGAATGTTAACGCACAACAGGAAGGAGAAGAGCAACTGAAACGAAAGTCACTTTTAAATTAAAGACATTCGATAACAAAGAAGAAAAAAACTCGCTTAAATGTTTTGATTTAAAAAATCTAATTTTTATATCATATATAATCATTACAATTGTCTCTTGTCAATTTGTTAAATTGCTTCCGTTAAATTCAATACCGTTCGCCCATCACGAGAAGATGACTATGAATGGATTCGGGATGTCATCCTGTATTTATTTTTATTGAATAGGAAAGTACCTGGGAAACCAAGCTTTGTTCAGCAGTGTTTTTTGGGATGGGGTGTAGGGAGATCGTAAATAAATTCCTATCTTGTGATCGTCGTAAAATCCTATCTTAGATTTCATTTAAAGTTATAAATGAAATCTAATTGAATTGCAAAAGTAAAGATTGAGCACGAGAAAAAATGTATGGGAGTCCGAGGCATAACCACTACACTCTGATGTGCTTCTGCAGGTCATGTATACCACAGGCTTCTGCCACAAGTCAATATTTAGTAATAAAAAATGGAGTTGTTTTGTGTGTGTGCAAAATTGCGCTTTTTCAGAAAAAGCACCTACATAGATAAACTTAAAAAGTAAAACCTTATCTAAATACAAAATTTGATCCCAAATCATTAGGGCCGTTTCTTAGGCACACGAAATAAATTTACATATATGCATGAATTTCTTGTTTCAAGTTACAAGATGTTAACCCAGCTTCATTTATAAATATCTTTTATTATTCTGGGGCTTATTTTCTATTTTTTCTTTTATCTCATTCAAAAAATACATTCGACTAGATAAAGGTCGTTCCCTTCCTTGGATTGAATGAATCTAGACAATTCCATTAAACATTAATTCGTTTATATAGATCTGATGTCACGTTGAAATTTCCGTGAAAAATATTGATACGCATGTAGTTGTACCGTGTAATTTAACCCTTTTACCGCTAATTTTTAAAAATCAACATACAAGTACGATGCGGCAAATACATTCATTTGCTTCTCAAATAAAGTGAACTGATACAATGCGTTACATGATAATAATATGATATAATAAATATCTGTTAATCGTAAAAATAAGTACTCTTAAACCACGAAAAACACGGAATCCAATAAAAAATAAATTGATTGCCAGCTCGCGGAAATTGCCGGATAAGTAGATAGATTAATACTCATATACAAGTATCAGTATCGTTTAAATTTGTTATCTAATCAAATGAAAATCATCTATCATATCATACATGATTAAACATTAAATTGTTTAATCATGAAAATACTAAAATAAATATTGTACATAGTAACAGTTGCAAAAATAAATAAATCATCGATAAATATAAAACAAATAATTAATTCTGAAAAATGTAAGAAAATTAAAAACTTTTAATGATAAAAATATTGAATGATTTCATAAAAAGCGTTACAAATATTCTCTTATATGAGAAAGTAATTTCTTTTTTTTTCTACACACCTTATCTTTTTCAAACAAGCTTCGACACACATTTATGTAGAGGGATTCCATGAAATAATCTTTGAGGATCTCCAGTCTTTCAGTGAGATTGTCGGACACTTCCGAATTGTCAATCGACCCGATGTACAGGTTGATGAACCACGGCAGCGAGTATTGGTACATGGGATCAATGCTGGCCAGATCGGCGATGGTGAAAAAGAGAATGGAAGAGTGTGTAGCGATGGGCTTATAGCCAAGGCGAGTTTGGTCAATCTGGGCCTCCGTTTCTTCGGCGAATATCTGGGGAAAAAATAATAAAGTTAGTATTTTGTATATTAAAGTGAGATATTTCACAGTGACATATTTGAAAAAAGATTCTTACTTGCTTTTCTTGTATCTCATTCGATAACTCTTTACTAGAGGATATAACTTTTACGGCAGTTTCGTCTTCTAGAATGTTAGTGCCAGATGTAAGCAATTCTAAGATTTTGTCTTCGATAGCTTTTAGTTGTCTAGAAATAAAAAAAAAAGGCTGAGATAAAAAACAAAAGCAATCTTATTTCTTAGTACACTTTGTATAACAGATAATAATGCAAGGTGATTCTAAAATACACATTTTTTCAGATATTCTGAAACAATATAATTATGAAAACATGAACCACCTTAGGGAATCGTAAGATAGATGTCTTTTAAAGTTTGGGTCTCACCCTTAACAGATGTTACATACCAATAGATTGTATGTCATGTAATCAGTCAGTCGAAATGGAGTGTTTGCAGTTTTGTTTTCTTCAATTTAGCAAAACGGAATCCGTGACTTTGTCCATTAGTGGTATGAACAATTTAAAATTACGGACAGCATACTATATTTGCACTTTTGTACTTAAAACCACGGCAAAGGTCAAAGTCCTGGACGACTGACTGTATCCTACGAAGTCGTCATTCAGTGAAGCTCAGAAAAATCAATGCAGAAAGAGAATTGTGAAGTACTGATTTCTCAATTAATTATCATACGAACCATACAAGTGTTGGAAAGTCTGAATGACTTTGACAGTCAAAAGCGCTTTGAATTTTGAGCCGATATGAAGCTTCATTTTGAAAATGCTGATTTTGCCGATCACTTAATTTTTATTTATAAAGCAAGATTCAATATGAAAAAGTACACAAGCACAAAATTCGCTTTTGATGATGAGTGAATCCCAAAAATTCGCATTGCAACATATGCGAGATTCACCTAAGGTAAATTTGTTTCGTATAGTGTCCTGAAAGAAAACGAACGGTCCCATCTAAGGTGTTACATAATATAACGCCATTTTGTTCCACCGTTACCCTTAATACTAAGTTATCTAAACAGTTTGATGAGCACTAGATGGAAGGAGGAAAAAAAAGAAAGAAAGAAATGTTGTTAACGGAAAGAAAGGGACGACAAACGATCTAAAGACCTCCAGAGAGAATCCCATCGGTGACAAATCCTATACGACTGTATTCAATCTTTGAGGAAGTAATAAATGGAAGGAGGGAAAAGAATACTGAAACAAAAGGTGACTATGGGTTGAATTTACAGGAAATGAGATTACTAACTGAAAAGAAAAAAATATGATTAATTACATGGACAACATCTGTATGGCATGTATAAGCATATAAACAATTACTGCAGAGTCAGAACTGCGACTATCTCTAACAAAATTTAAAATAACCCTATACGATTCTGCTGCAGGTGACATATTATATCTTACATTATATGTCACCTCTCCTGGTTTAAAGTGCATTGGAACTGTATACTTTTTTATGAATCACCAAATACTTTCCTGAATTATTTGCCAAGAAAATTAACAGTTCAATTTATTCTTCAAAAAAGGCATCTGAAATCACCTTTTGTTTTCGGCCCCCTGTAGAAGAAGGCTGTTCTTCTGCTCCTCCAATTCCGGTTTCTCTCTGGCCACAACGATGCCGAGCAGCTGGTCTTCCAAGCCGGCAGGAGTGATCATGAAATTGACGAGAGTCACTTTCACAGAAGTCTCCGGCAAATAATGAGGGTTCCGGAGTTTGGTCGTGATGTAGAAGCGGAACTCCGATGAGTACTCGATGGTCGAATCGCCCAGTTTTATGCACACCATGCCACCTTGACGGAAAGTTTGTTTCAGGAGTAAGGGTTCCAACACTGGATCCAGTTCCTCTCCGACGTTTTCTAAAAGAACCTAAATGCATTTAAAGAAAAATATATATATAAACATTCAAATAATAATAATAACTAACAAGAGATCATATTTATGTGATTTTAGCTTAATAATATCTACCTTCGTGTATTAGTATAAAAAGTAAAGGTAAAGATTACAAAAAGACAAAGACAAACTTCACAATCAACTTAATAATTTTACATTATTTTCCAAGATTTTCAACTTTCAGTACAACACTAAATAGAATCAAGTGATAAAGCAAGCATCAAAGTTTAAACTGAAAATTGAAAACAATATATTTGACTAATCTGGCTACAAAGCCTAGGAATGTTCTTGAATTGTGAATGGATACCCATTCGCATGAAGAATAGCTAAGATTTGTCATTCTTCATGAGAAGAAACTGAAAACTTCATAATCTTCGGATTCAGAAAGCTGTTACGAAGAGCAAGAAAAGCATTCCTACAATATGCTTATAGGAATAGGCATCTTAGTTAATAGGAATTTTGCGTCCGGAATAAAAATCATTGCTAAAATGTAGCATGAAACAAAAAATATCATTTTATCCATCATTTCTCCACCACCCCCATTCAAAGATAAAAGGAAATTTTTTTAATTTTAGGTGAAATTAGGTTTAAAATACAAAAGTAGTAATGCATAATGGATTATAATTATAGGAATGTTTAGGGAGATTTTTAATTAATAAAGAAAGCAAAGAAGCAGAATTATGTATAAAGTGCGAGTCGATGTGATATTCATGCATGAATGTATAAAATGCAGCTCTTTATATACGGATATAGCAGTATCACAATATTTGGGCAAAATCTTTTTCAAAAAGGAGAGAAAACATTAAAAATATGCCTGTAAATTAATTTATTTTATTTAATACTCATTCAGGTAAAAAGAAATGAAAAAAAAATCTTGGTGGAAATTTGGGCATTTTAATCAATACTAATGGTCTGTAATGATTCCCAAAAGTGTGAAGAAAAGGCACTACAGTTTGAAATTGAATTTTAATATAAAATCAAATATTTTTTCCCTAAACCCTCTTGTATGATTCTGAAAAAATATATATCGATTTTATTTTATTTTTTAATAAAAATGAAAATGGGAGAAAGTATATATAAATATATAAAACCCATCACAAAAATGATTTGAATAAGTTTCAGAAAGATTATATAAGAAAGCCAATATAGTTCGTCTTCACAATGCATTCAAGATTGAACTGTTGAGCTCATCTTCACTTTGATGCTTACTATTTAATAAACTGCCAAAGTTAATAAAATGGTACATTATCTGTTTAAATGTTTCTGCTCATAAATTGCATTAGGATTAAAGTTTTTTTTCTCCTGATGCATGGAATATAAATTTATAAAATTATCAAACTACCGAATCAATGGTATATTAAGAAATAGATATAAAAGTATTCCACTTTCCTCAGTCATCATTTCGATTTTTAAAAAATAAATTTCAAGTTTGTGGTTCAGGAATACCTCCATTGCTTCTAGAAGCATCATCTCTACATCATTGGCATAAAAATGGAAAAATTCACTTTAAATAGATAATTTAATTATTAAAACATACGCCTCACTCTTGGGAAGTCGACAGTTTTCAATACAAGCTAAAGTTTATTATTACTATATAATGAGAAACTTACAGGATTTCCAAAAGTGATGCAATTTTCTAATGATCGAACGAAATCAGCATCAGTCAGCTTAATAACCTGCAGTTTATTTGCCTTTTCCATGTTTTTAATCCATTTACTAGCCTGCCCTTGTGGATCGATTAAAAGGGGCCAACGACGAGCATTACTGAAGAAAAATATGGTATTAAAATTTGTTATAATGATCTGAAAATATAAAATAAATTTAAAAACAGAATGCTAGTTAATGATAAATTAAAGCAAGCTAAAGGGTATTTTTTATCAAGGTGTTTGCCTACAAATATTAAAGATTATGATACTACAGAAGTTTTTTCACGATCTCAATTTGATTTCATTAGACTTCTTTTTGGATTCACTATTGATGACAAGAATTTTATCAACTATTACATTTTCAATATAACTAATACTAGAAATGTTCAAGAATTTTTTAAAAAATTATAAGTACATACATCTGCATATAAATAATTTATCACACTAAGGACACTTATATAAAGCATATAAGTGTCCTTATCGCCAAATTTTTAAAGCGGTTTATCAATTTACTTATCTATATATTCGCTTTTTAATATTAGAGACGTATCATACTAAACCGTACTTCTATTTTTCCTTTGATTTCATCTTTTTCATGAAAAAAGTACAGAGTAACTGCAACTAAGCTTGGTCAATTCAAATCACTCTGTAGCTACAACTAAAATATTTAGAATATACTATTCAAAAATGCATTAAAAGATCTCCAAAAAAAGTGGTGGGAGAGATAGAAAAAATTTCATTGGGTACGCATCACAACTAAAATGTCTTAAAAGACATGCAATAAATAACAACGAGATTTTAAAACATTACGGCATTTAATACAGTTATTTTGAATCATTTTGACAATACGAAATAGGATAATTGTAGCACAGCAATCGAAAAGGAAAACAAGCAAATTTGTATTAGAGACGGATTGATCATGAGTTTTAGGTGTGAAAAGTAACAGATAGAGAGAGAAGATTGTCTCTGCAACTGTAGTTGTTGATTTGACAGAAAGGCGTCAATAGAGAACACTAATTGACCGCCCATACGAAATTGCATGTGCAGTAGACCACTGACAATCAGCCGAGGTCAGCCGTTGAACAAATAAATGATTCTAGAATTGGAATTAGGAGATTATTTGCATTTGGATGCAATGAGCCCCTTAGCAGAAATTTTTGTAAATTGTTTCTTGTGGAATCTTTTAGTCAATCTATTCAACAAATTTTCGAATTATTCTACATCTTGGACCTATTTCGTCTTAGACCAAGTTCAGTTTGAATATAATTCTTGTAGTTTCTAATTGGCACCTGCGATGGACATGCTCGCTGATGCAGTCAGCAATTTTAAGCTGATGATGTGTCTCTTGTTTTAAGTAGCTCCAACTAAAGTCAAGAGTATGTCTTAGCTACTCACACTTCATATTCGCTTGCACAGCTCCGTTTTACTATGCTACACATTCACACATCTAACAGGTAAAACAGACGAAGAACAACCAAGCCGAACTGGGACTCGAACCCAGGACGTCCAGAACACGGGGAAAACACGCTACTCCTGTGCCAGAACTTCGGTACATATAATTGTTATGTATATAACTCATCAAGTGACAGGGAGAAGTTTGAATTTAAAATTGGCAGTTTACTAATAAATCAATTTGCCATTGTTGTAATCCTTAATCATAATCTACGACTTGTGAAATCCTTTACATGACTGATTGTCAATTTAGGATTATGAAGTCCATGTGGTCAAATGCAGTTACTTGGAATTGTTGTCAGACACGGATTCAAGTTTGAGACGCGTGGTTATAAACAAAATAAATCTACTTCATTGATAGAAAGAATTTTTTAAAAAAAGAATACCTGATAATAATTCCGTTTTCGACGGAGAAGTTATCCGTCGGCAATCCTGCGATGTTCCAATCTCTGATCAGAACAGGATCTCCGAGGGTGTCCCTCAGGGAAAACTCATCAGAGCAAGGGATGCCGCACTCCTTGCAAGCGACGACCCAGCTGGAGCTCTGATCCTGAAAACAAAGATCCAGCATGATTTCAGACCGACTGCCAACCGACGAAATGAGCAGACGAAGCAGATTCAACAAACCTGTCTAAATGCGAAAGTGAAAGCCCCGAGATACGCCACCACGGCAGAGGCGATGAGTATGTCGCCGGTAAGATTGTTGTAGAGCACTCCCAGTTCGACCGCAGATTCGTTCCAGCGATCCTTCTCTCCACCTAAGCCACCAATCAGAAGCTGGGCTCGCTCAAGCTGTGTGGCGCAAAGCTGCACTTGGTTTTCGAGATCTGAAGATAAAAAGCAGAAAAATAAGTATATAATTCTGCTTAAATTGCTTTCTACCATAATTACCTCGAAGTTCACATTTTTAATTATTTTATACTATTGCCAAATCAGTTGTTAAGTCAATAATGCCATACGCCCAAAACATCGGGTTCTATAAGATTAATTTTCAATAGAGAAAAAAAGTGTTGGATATATTTCAAGTTAAGAAAGTATGTATACATTTTTTTAAAAAACCTACACTATAATATAGTAAAAAAGTGGGCAGAAGGTATAAAACACAAATTAATTAACGAAGATTTTCATCACAACCAAACTACTTACAAAACATGATTTTTTGCCTAGTGCAAAAACAGGTCATATAAAGTGTATTCTTTCTGCTTCACTAAGGTCAATATCCACTATAAAATTAGACGTTTCTACGAAAATCCTATATACAATTAATTTTTTTCAAATAAAAAGCATTTCCTGCCTCTTCGCAATATTATTTCCTTTGTCGACTAATTATACAAGGATAAATCTTTATTCACTATTTCGTATTATTATTTTTCTTTTACTTTTTTTTCTAAATCTAAAAATTCTTCGCCATCAATCACTTTTGAAGTTTGTGTTATCTCATTTGTTTTATTTTCAAAAGGAGCAACATTTTAAAAAATTCTGGTAACTTTTTTTTGTCGAATAATGTTACAAAGACACATTTTTATACACTATTTCGCAGTAATATTTTTCTTTTACTTTCTCTTTTCTATGTCTAAAAATTCTTCGTCATCAATCACTTTTGCAGTTTGTGAGATATCTTCCATTTTATTTTCAATAAATGCCAAATCTTAAAAATTTCGCAA
>JAOUZG010001441.1:239738-254067 GCA_026289955.1 Argiope argentata | reverse complement strand
GTGTGTGTGTGTGTGTGTGTGTGTGTGTGTGTGTGTGTGTGTGTGTGCGTGCGTGTGTGTGTGTGCGTGCGTGCGTTCTTTTTCTTCTTTTTAAACAGCAATTAGACATTCTTTTGGATTAATAACTAATTCAGAATGCTTACATTGATTTACCTAATAATTTCTTATTGCTTTATCTGTGCAGTCTGTGCAATTTTAAATCAAGTATTCTCAGTGCTTCATTGTAATAACTTCAGAGAGAAAAAATGAAATTGATACTTCCATGCTTTTTGTAAACTATTGTTTTCCAATTTAATTTTTCGTTAGACTAACGGTTAGATCTAAAACGTGAAAATCTCGAGTACGAATTTTTCGACGTTTATCCCACGTTCTCAACACTACGCATACGAAAAAGATAAAAAGTAATGTTCGTAATTGCTGCATATTTCATCCGTATCATTCAAAAGCACCTGAAAACTTACTTTCTCTTCCTTTCCAAGAGCGTTTTGAATGTCGATATGAGTTCCAGAAAGGACGTCGGAGTGACGTAGTTGTGGCGCTGCAGTTTGGAGAAGTAGAGCTCCGAGAGGGTTTCGGTGGTGGTGTGGAAAAGCTTGCACATGTAAATGCAGCCGTCCCTCTCCTTATCGGACAGTTCGACTTCCTCCAAGAATTTGCTGGCCACGGCTTCCAAGGCATCTTCTGGCCAAGCCTAACAATTTTACAGGAAAAAAAAAGACATGAAACATCATTGCTGTAAGGGGGGGGGATAATTGGGCTTCTCTTCAGTACCCATCTGTGACATATTCCCTTATACCCTCCTTCCTTTTCTCTCCTCTACGTGCAACAAAATATAAACACATTTAATGATGCTCAAACTGTTTTATAATTGCAGTTTAAAAGAAACGAAGTAATGACCGATATCAGTTTTTGCATATTTTTCAACTTGAACTTGCTGAAACAGGAGTATTATATATGATAATGAATAGATGATTTTTATAATGAAGTATGTATATATTTAAAATATGAGATTTCTTTTAAATTTAACAACGCGCTAAAAATTTTTGTACAAAAAAAAATCAAATATGATATTTAACAATATACAAGACAGTTGTTTCTTTCCTATTAATATCTGTAAAATTTCTGATTAATTTGTTTTGCGCTCATATTTAGATAGCACAGATTAACATTAATAATCAAATTGCATTACACATTGATTCTCTTGAACATCAATCAAGAAAATATGAAATTCAATTGTGGAATCGGTCAGTTATAAGACTTAAGAGAATTTACAATAATTTAAGCAAACCGATAATAAAATAATTCAAATATTTAACATATAATGCACACATTTCTCTCAAATTAATTGGGACATAAACTCTTTTTTAGGCATTTCATTCTAATTATCGAAGAAGAAAAAACAAAGCAACTATTTATATAAAATAGGTGATGATTCTTCCATTCGTTAATGTACATTTCAATACTAAAATTTACAATTCCGCCTTTTATTTAACTGCCTTAAAGATAGCTTCTGTGTAAAGAGGAAGTGTAGTTCCTTTTGCCTACCTGGAACCAGTCGATTGTGCAGCAGTTGACGAGGGAGGGGAATTTCCGCAGGCGGTTTCGGAAGGAGTCTCCGATCGGACTCATGGCCAGCACGATGTGCAGCTGGTCCCTCGCTCGCTGGACGAACATGTTGAACAGGGCGATCGGCGTGCCGTCTGTTTGCTGCGATTTCTCCCGCTGTCTGAAAGGCGGAGCACCGAATGTCTCACATGGTAAAACAGACAAGATGTTACGAATTGTATACAATTACTAAATATATATATATAACTCTATATTATATAAATTATAAATAAATATTGTTATCCATCTTGTTAAGAATTCCGATGGGTTTCGATTTTTTTTTTCTGCAAAGGTGTAACGAGACAGGGAAGGGAGGGTGTCAAGAGGGAGGTGGTGGTAATCTTAACAGATAGAGATATAACAATAAGAGTTAAATGTCATTTTTTTAAATAAAAATATGTTGTAAGGATGAAAAAATAACATGCCCAGAGAGTACTTTGCACTTGAAAGGTGACTACTGGTCACTAGGTGTGAAAGAAAACCACGGACGTTTATCCTTTCCTCCTTTACCCCTACTACACTATTTATGTGTTGCCAGAATATTTTTGTGGACGTCTCTTATTATATTCATATTTAGTTCACGGTAAAAGCACTTCAATTATACGACTTCATATAAAATAAAATTACCCTTTCTCTGTTTATATTGTTTAGTTTACGTAATGGCAATACGTGTTCAAGATGCATAAGTTAATTATTTATATTTCTATGGCATGATAAGATTATTTGCTACTTCTGACTACTTTACTTTCAGTATTTACTCCAACAATTCACCTGAAAAAATATTTTTACATATTTTATGATTTAGTGAAACGGTTTTGCATTATTTTCCAATTCCCCCCCTCTCTCTTTTTTAAAATTATTAATATTTCAATTTTAAAGTTGCTACGCTATCAATCAAGAAACTGTGTGTACATGGGAATGAATCTTAATTTGCAATTTTAATACACTAATAACTAAGCTTACTATTTTTACCTACATTTTATGATGCAGTATAAGCAGAAAATGTTATTGCCCTCTGGTTAAACTAAAACTTATCCATTCAAGCAATGGAATGCATACTCTTATGGTACACGGCTTGATTCCCATCGCCTGTCTACACCAAAACTTACAGTAACTTGTTTTTAGTAAAACAAGATTATTTCGAGCTGTGCTGGTGTTTTTCGAGATTATAACAGGTCCGAATTCACCTAAGTCAACTTAAAACATTAGCAAAAGCGTGCTAACTTATCAATCTGCAGCATCTTCTCGCATATCTCTTGCTTCTCGTCCGGCGCAAAGAGATTGGGGACTTCGCCGGCGTTGAGCAGGTTGTTGATGTCCTCCAGGAACGACTCCTCTTTAATCTGGCTGTCGGTGAAGAGGAAAACGCCGTGCTGCTCGGTGGCGGTGGACTTGCGCAGGATCAGCTTCAAGTCGTCCCGCCACTCGGTCATCGTGTAGCTCTTACTGATTTCCACCTACGACAGAAACGGTGCACGATCTTCCGTTAAATTAATATAAGGTTATCTATAGAAAATTATCTTTAATGAAAATTGGCCGAAGATACAAAGATTTGCAATTTAAGTAGAGTTTCCAGCCGAGGTGATGTGAAATGATATCAGAAAAAAAAAAAGCATTTTCAAAACTATCTTCATTTGAATACGCTAGATAATTTTTTGGATAGAATTTCTTTTAATTTTCTGAATAGACTTTCACTCACTTCCTAATCTGCTAGTTTTTTCACACATGCCATGTGATATTCTATCACATTGTTATGCAACGGCAAGCTTATTCTCTCCACTGATGCTTTAGATTCCAAAATCAGACCCATTCGAAATTTACAGATAGAGATAACTTTTTTCAAGTTTTTCGAATGTGAATCATTAATTTATAAGTGTATGATCACGTACCGTTCAGTGATCATCGGTTTGACAGCAACTGAGTGTCGAGTTGTAAGTTATATAATATTTTCAATGAAGGAGGTTGCCTATATTTTTCTTGAACTATATATATATATATATATATATATATATATATATTGTAGAATTGCAGAATGTTCTGTTACTGCAGAATTTTCAAATAATAGCGTCAACTCAGAAATAAATGAGTGATTTATCAGATCGTGGACTATACTAAGCTTTAATACAAAATTGTTAAAAATTAAAAGTATTCCATTATTTTTTTTATCTAGAATTAATTTCCATTAAAAATTGTTATCTAGGAAAAATGATTTGTCAACGTGAGAATTCTAAATACGCAATATCACAGTTCCTCTACCTGGAAAAGTTCATAGTCGGAGATGTGAGCAGCCAAATGTGTAAGGGACTGTCGCCCCGATCCTCCCACTCCCACAAGCAAGGCGTGGCTGCGACGTTGTTTGAGGACTCTTGAGATGCGGCACAAGTGCTCGACAGCGAACCTAAGGAACAGCGAAGGCCCATTTAGAATTAGAAAAAAGATCATTATAAATTAGTTTCTTTATAGCTAAAACGTATTGAAAATTACTTAGTTAATGTTTGAAAAATACATATAATTTTTAATGCGACATTTTCACTATTAAACTTTTCAGTCCTCAGATCATTCGAGTTCATGCAGTTCAAACTACTAGAATGTCTGAGTTTTTCTTTCGAAGATAAGGAAAATTCCCTGTCTCCATCAAATACTACATTGGCATCACTTCTTCTTACAGTTTAGTTATGTTAAATTATACCAACGTCCCTTTATAAAGCAATACTGCAGATATTTTAGTACAGACTTCGTTGTTAAAAACCACGCTCAGATGACGAGGACGACAACTAACCTGGCACCCCCTCTTCAAACTTCCCCACTAGATCAGTGGGTGGACGTTTGGCCCCGACAGATTTAACGTGCTCTAGATCCGCTTACACGACGGTTCTTCAGTTAACCTCGGTTCTTGAACCTTAAATCCTCTATTTTCGAAGTCAGGACCTTACCGCCAGGCCATCGCGACTCCCACGTGCTCTTTAAGAGTTGAAGTCAGAAAGAGCACCGGCTTAGCTCAAGGCTATGCAAGCTTGAGCATCCTTTAATTTCTGGGGCCATGTATTCTTCCCACCAAATGCATGAATACTTTTGAATAGTTCTGTTGGTTACAGTAAGTTCTAACAAATTTTTTCAATATGTCAGAAACTTAGATGTTTCAATTCCTTATCTCACACAAAATGCCATGTCTTGATTTGTCATAAATTATTAATTAATTAAATTAATCAATAAATCAAATTAAATTTACCCAATAAGCAATTTAATCACTGTTCTTAAGCTAAGCTCAATTCTAAAAATATTTTAATATATCATAACAAGAAAGAAAAAAGGGGTACTTTTAAAGCTAAAAAAACTTGCCTATCCCTGATACGCAACCTGGCAAGCATTTCTAATGAACTAAGTAGGACTCTTAGATATTCAATCCATAATATTTAACGAAAAATGAAAGGAATTTTCCTGATAGGCAGGAATCTCGGACGCCCACCGTAATTTTTCTGAGCGGACATTTGGGGCTTTCCAGCATTTTTGAAGTTAAATATATGAATAAAACTCATAGAACAATACTAAAATTCTTGAAATATCAACTAGAAAATCGTATACCAGTCGAAGAAAAATATTTACCTGAAAAGAACTAGACCCATGGGTTTTTTGCTCATGTTGTTGTATTCTTCTAAATACCCTTCGATGATAGTTTTCAAAGAGACGAAGTCCTGAACTTCCATGTATAATCGGCTATCCGACTTCGGATCAGAGAAATCGCAATACATAAGTGAACGCATGTCGTCTTCAGTCACCACACCGTCATTATCAGTATCGAGAGCAGCCAGTAATTCGGTGAAATTTTCATGAAGTTCGGATTCGCATATATTTTTGACAGAATTGAAAAACCAAGATCGATCGCTATCATCTACGAGGCGATCATAAAATACTCTAAAAACCTTAAAAAAAAAGATAAAACGTAAAAATAAAAGGATTTTTATGAAACAATGACCAAAAGAAATGCTCATCGACTTTTAGCATCAACACACACACACACACAAAATTAGAGTGAAATGCAATATTAATTTGCATTTTAATTAATAAGATAAATATTTATCTAATTAACTGCATTAATATTTTATCTACTTAACAATATTAATATTTTTTCTACCTAACTAAATTAATACAACTTACTAAATTAAACATCAGTAATACGTAAAATAAATAACATTCATATTACCAATACATGAAAATATGTCCCTATTTAAAGCAAACGAGCTTCAAATTCAAATAACGATCCCATAATTGTATTTACAAAGAATTCTTGATGAGGTTGTAAACCACATGAAATTTGAGGGATTACCGTCAGGAACTATTAGTCATATAATTGCATATCAATTTTTCTTCAATATTGTTCACAAGAAATCACGAAACCATCGCTATAGTAAAACAATGCTTTTTGGCATTTGTGCTTTTGAAAGTGAGGAATTAATCAAGGAACTTTAACATAACTAAATACGAAGAAAATTAAATGAATATACGTATATATAGGGTGTCCCAGCAAGATCGGTTGAACTTTGTGCAACCAGATTCATTGTTTAGAATACATAAAAATGCCCAAAGAACTGTACATCTACAACCCGTAGTTTTCGAAAAAATTGTGAGAGAAAATGTATGACATCATATTCGGTTTACGAAAAAAAATTCGGTAGCTGGACTAGGCGTCGAGTTCCTGTTTCATGGCCACCAAGATCACCAGATCTGACCCTTTTAAATTTCTTCCTATGGAGTCTTGTAAAGGAATTGGTTTATTGAGCCCAGTTGCTTCAGAAATGAACTTAGTCCAATCGTCTCCACAGTGCGTTTACTTCTGTGGACGCTACGATGCTAGAACGTGTACAGTCAACCATTGCACGACGCGCACATGCATGCCTCCATATGTAAGGGGGACATTTTGGACAACTTCCAATTAAAAATTATGCCCTATTAAGTTCTAATATTCATGTTTCGAATAAAGTTTTTTTTTCGCAAACCGGATATGACACCCTGTTTTTTCTACGTTTTTCTCGAAAATTATGGGTTATAGAGGTACAGTCTTTCAGGGAATTTTTTATGTAATCCAAACAACGAATCGGGTTGTGCAGAGTTTATACAGCCTAGCTGAGATACCCTAAATATATGCATATCTATATGCGTCTTAACACGTATCTTTATAATTCATGTATGGTTATATAATATGTCTACATGTAAACCTGCGAAAAGCGCTAAGTAAATGCACACATATTTATGTAATTTATTAAATACTTATTAATGTATAAACGTACGTATATATTTATGTAACACACTACATATGGACGTGTGAGTGAGTACGCCTGCTTATGTAAAACACAATACATATATTGGATATATAATACATGAGAATGCATGTTATATGAATATATATTTATGTATTCATAATAACTACGTGTTCACTAACGTACGAACATAAAAATTAAAGTATGACTGGTACAATTCCTTTCTTGTTTTAAAATTGTAGTCTCTTACTTCGTGAATCCATTGTTTTTTGAGACCAGATGGTGTCTCGACAGTTTTAGGAAACGACAGCAGCAATCCTTGAACGACGCGAGAGAAATCTCTCAGGTTGAATAGATAGTGAGACTTGGTGGGCGTAGGCAGGAGGTTCATGATGGCCTCCTTGTACACCCTTAGAGTTGAGGAGATCAGCTCGGCAACGCAAGGTTTGAACTCGGCTGGAAATCCTCTAAAAACATGGGGAAAGGTTTCTTTAAAAAGCAAATATTAACGGATAAATATGGCTTAAAATTAAAAAATTATTCTTTGTCATTAAAATTTTTCCAGAGATATTTGTAAACTTCGTTTGTCATGGAATTATGAAATTCATCTGTGTAAAAAAATCAACATGAGAATTAACAGTTACATCAACTAAAATTCTAAAGAAGCTTTCCATCAATAAATTTTCAAAATATTAAAAAAAAGTAATAGGATAAAAATTGTATAATATCTGATATTAATTCTAAGCATTATTTACCCGTTTGTTTAGCAATATATTTTAAACACAAGAAAAAAAAATCAAAGTTACCTCGTCTCCATATGCCAATCGAGAATTTTGGTAAAAATTGTACTCATAACTTCATCGCGAAATTCATTGATGGATATCGCGTTAAAATGGCGTAGAAATCGAGGAGTGATTTGGTTACGACCACCACCTACAGAAACAAAACATAACTGTTAAAAATGAGAAGATATGTAGAAAAATTATGATATATTTATTAAAATTATACATATAAATAGAAAATAAAAAATCTGAATTAATTAGTTGTTCGTCCATTATATTAATAGTAATCATTTCTTAAATGAATGAGGTTAACAGCATTCATTTTTTAGAAATGCCACCCAACAAAGGTTGGTATCATCTTATAACACCAAATGAAAGCACTTATTAATAGAGCATTCTGAATGGATCGCTATGCTCTTAAAATGGCATGATTAATTGGCATGAAAAATTGGTGGAAATGGTCAGGTTTTGAGGCTGAATGTTATGCCAAGGATGAAAATAATAAGATTTAAGTCGTTTTTGTTGGCTGATGGAATACAGATTATCATTGATGGCATGTCAACAAATCATGAGCTAACAAAATAAACTACAGTTGACGAAATCGCCCTAGTTATTGATTTGAGGATCTACTTCATCTTTCTTTATAATTTTCTGGTTAAGACACAGAGAAAAACATCATATCCTTCTTTGTGGGTTTAGGTCTAACGGATTGAGAAATGGAGGGTATCTATAAACTCTCGCAGTAAGAGTGACATGTGGTATTGCATAATAAGGCAAACAAAAAAAATGTCTAAAACTGATGTAACAGATTTATTTTCCAATCCATTATAATCACAGCAATATTTTAAATTTCTCAAAAAGTCATCCATTGACATTAACACTAAACCTACCGGCGATTCATGAATCCATTGGAATTGCCATTGGAAACGGGTCATTTGACCCGCTCGTGGTAACTTTAGTGTTAATGCACATTTGACGTTGACGGTGGAAAATCATTTAGAAGATTTATGCTGTTTTTTTTTATCTCACCAGCAGATTTTTTCCGTGAGATGGGCTTGATCTACAGATCTTCCGTATATCAATCGCAGCGCTTCTAGAGATTCAAGAATGCAAATTTCACGACAATGTAAACTTTGCCCAACTCACTACTTGAGATAATTTTATTTAAAATGTTTATAACAGCACAGAAAACGAAAATAGACATGTCATCATGAATAAATAGAGAATATGAAGCAATAGGGAATAGGAAGCAATGGAACAGTGGACCTGAACTGATATTGCTCGTCTATTGGAAATTCGTTAAGCATTAGGTTTAAGATATTTAGAATACTTCTTTCAAAGACTTCGTTTAAGAATATCTATTGTAAAAAAGTGGATTGTGTGAGCAAACTGATGTGACTACTGATGCTAATCTGAATAATTCTATAGAGTAATCATGTGGTGTGACGAAAATATCGTGCACATTAATTTAATTCTTTTTTCAAAAAATGTGCATGGATAAAATTTTCTACGTCTTTCAGAGGGAGTAGCTTGAGAAATTAAGACAACTATTATTCCTCCTTCTGTAGTCCACTGACTATCTTCTTGTTAAAATGTTTTTTGAGTACATTTTAGAATAGCATTCATTCTAAACAATGATTCTAAAGTAGCATACATTCACTTCCTTGCAGTTCAGAACAAAACAACTTACCTGGTGGACCCATTGCAGCGATAAGCTGAGTGTCCACTAATTTAATAGGAACCACTTCCTTCATATCGTACCACGTCCAGTGGTCTAACCATTGGCGCAAAAGCTCAATGGGTGGTTGAGCACCATACGTTTCTAATACAGGCATATTTAGATCGTCAACAAAAACGATCTGTAAATAAATATATTAAAACCCAAAAATACAAATATTTTCTAAGACTAATGTGAAGCATAAAGTTAAATTTCAATTTGTGTCAAAAAATGCTAGTCTATTAATTAAAAATATGCTAATTTTTAGTAAAAAAATCACGTATAAATTTCATAACTTTTTGCGTTTTATAAAAAAAATGCGTGACCTAAAATTTTGGATACGTTAAATGTAAATTCATTTGACCATATTATATTAGTTCAACTTTTTTGCCTAATAATTTGGTATTGATCATACCAGCCAATCAGAATTCAAGACATTTTTAAAAGCACCATTTGAACAGATACGCATGTCACTTTTAATTTGTTTTATGAATTCACATATATTTTTAAAGGCATTTCCGCTTTTAATATGACCTTTATCAGTTTCCTTTAGTCCCACCAGTGGGCACTCACAAATGAGGATGTGAAGCTTTCGGTATAGTGGTTGTTTCTCACCATCTTGGTGGGTATTGAAATGGTAAGAGTCGGCAACCTCCTGTTGATGACAGAACGTGTTGCACCCACCAGAAGGCCCAGAAGTCTCAACCGTAGATCCTGCCAGAGTTGTTATTGCGAAGGTTCACCAAATCAGATTTAATCCGATTGAATTTATTATGCGGGGCCAATTGGCAAGTGTAGTTCCTATAACAGCTATATCTGGAAATTATGTCTCGAGCTCAAAACTCAGTGAATCCACTAAATATCTAAAGTCTCTTCCACTAGTTGCTTTCATTTCGTCGATTACAATTGATTGTGATCTAGAAACAATACCGTCTAAAGTAGTAAAATTGAAAATCTGCTATTTTTCCGCACGTCAGGCAAATGAATAAAAATTCAATTATTCACAATGCTAAACAAATCTTTATTTTAACTTCATTATGAACATAACAGTACACCCCAATCAAATCTCTTATGTGAAACTAATGATAATTGTGGCGACGTCAAAAAAAAGTATATTTTAAACCATTAATGGCCTTAAAGTTTGAATTTTTGAGATATTATAACCACGAATCCACAGTCGCAGTTGAGTTCGAACATCAAGATTAGAGAATGCAGCAAATATACTTCCCTCAAATCTAGGAAAGAGGAAATACAATGAATAATAGATGATGGATGCAGTGTAATTCCCTCATTCCAAACCATGTAAGAAGAGAATAAATACATTTTATGGTAATATACATCAGAAAGGCAGAGTCCTTAGTATAGAATCTTGCATTAGAAAATGAATAAGCAGTTAGATTTTTTAAAATTATTATGTGAGTGAGTTATCACTCAACTTCATTCCAAGAAGATATTCCTTCTCATCAAAATAGAAATAAATTTGTAAAAAAATTAATTAATAATAAATTTTGAATTAAATTTTATTAATAATTTGCTGCATCGATAGTAGTTATTTAAGGTCAATAAAGAGTTTTGGACGACGTTATTTCCTAGATAAAACAAACAAACAAATACTATAAAAAATAACTAAATAAAAACCCTACCATCCTCTGTCCCAGGGGAGGGCCATAAACACCTTTTCTTCTTTTATCTAATTTTCCCATTATGATGTTTTGCGTCTGACCGGCGCTGGTTTGAGCAGAAAAGTTTATAAACAATGGCTTATAAATGCTATTATCGATTCCATTCAAAAGGAAATCCTGAAAGAAAGAAATTCAAAATATGTCAATGTATACAATTCAAGCAAATGGACATTCAACTTTGCAGACATGAATGGATGTTAATACACGCAGGAGAATAAATGAAGTCATACAATGAATAATAATTTTCTATGACATGAGTAGTAAGATGCAGATAAATAAATGATTTCAAAATTTTCGCAATAATTACATAAATGCAAATGTTATGAAAAGTATGAATCAAGTTCTAAAATCTATGGCTTTTTTTCTATATGGCAATGAAGAAATGACTACAAGTGTCTAGGAGAAGACCTTCTTCCCTTAAACTGACTAGATATAAAATTAGAAATCACAAGATTTATAAAAACTGCATACTAAACATCATCGGTCTTTTATTTGAGGCTTTAAATTGATTTACATGCACATACAACGATGTGCATATAGTGTTGATACCGAAAAGTTTAAATTTTGAATGCAAAAAGATCTAAATTGTCAAAGCATATTTGAAATTCAGAGGTCCATTTTTTTAAAAATTGTTATTTTGAATCTTTCTCTTTTGATATTTTGAAAGGCACTGAATGTTTGATAATTTGATTCAGATATGAACAGCAAGCGAAATTCTTCCTACGTAGCACATAATAGTTTTTTTTTCAATTCCTATTATTAGTTCATATTCTCCCAATATATATCTTGTTCAAATTTTCATTCGTTAATAAAACACTTTTTATGCATACACTCAAGTTCAAATACATTTTTTTTTAAACTTGTATTGGATAACATTGGATGTTAATATAGTCTTATCAAATATTGATTCATTAAATAAATTTTATTCATTTTCAATACTCTAAATCATGTTTTAGCAGTTTGTAATGAAAACTGAAATCAACAGACAGTAGCTCAATTGGTAAAATGCAAGGATTACAATATTTTTCACGTGAAAGTGAAGAATGCGAGTTCAACTCTTGTGAAAATCAATAATTATATTAATTGCAATTCATTAATAAAAAGCAACTGAAATAAAAAAAATTCTTTATTGGTCTAAGAAGAAATTGAGTTAAATTTTTTTTGTATCACTTGTTTATTTATAATTGCTAGTTTTAAGCTTTCGCACCACCGTCTTAACATACTCATTGACCACAAGCATGAAAAATTCAATATTGCAGATCTGAAGCAACAATCTTCATGAAAATCTCTAGGTATTATATTAAAGTACTTTCAGGTAAAATTTTTAGAACTAAATATTCTCAGCAATATATCAAAATTCCATATACCTTATATATCATTCGTACTCACCGTCACGTAAATCGATTTCCCTGTCCCAGTAGGCCCGACGAAAAGCGCCGGCTTGCCGTGATTCACCAACAGAGACATCAGCACGGTGTATCGAATGGTGTCCACGGTGCTCACGATTATTTGGTTCACTTGGGCTTCCTTGGGAATGGCGGGAGCTTTGGACACTTCCTCCTGCCACTCCACCCACCGGCCAGGCACGTCACCGTCACCCTGCAGAAGAGATTCTTTATCGAATACTTAACTATCATATGATTTTTTTTCAATTAAATAGATAACAAATGTGAACCATAATGTGAAAGATGCAAGAGGAATTATCGAAACATGTTTTACTCATTATTCTTGCAATGATTCCAAGATTTTTTGAACTTCGTACTTCTTACCCCGAAGGCTGTATGAATTAATTTTATTGGTATTGAAATAAGCACATATAATGGTTTTTTAAAATAACGATAACTTTCAGGTGGACCGTTTCATTAACAATATTCCATTAAGATTTTACAAAAGACAATAATGTCATATAAAATAACTCATATATATATATATATATATATATATATATTTATATACCTTGCTGAGATCTTTCAAACTGTCTCATCACAGTTGTAAAATTAACACACTATTAATAGGAAATTTCATGCTTAAGTTATGAAAACTCAAGTTAATTCATGAGTGGTCAACAATATGTCATTAACTATAGTAGATACTAGTTTCGCACCAAATCCTTTCAAAGCGAAATGATCCCAATTGAATGTATAGGATTTTATATTATTTATTAAAAATTACAAATTAATTATTAAAAGAATGTTTATACAATAAGCATTATTAATATGTTTAATAATGTTGGTAAAACATCCGTAATGTGTAGTATAAATGATGAATAAATCTTTCAAAAGGACCTCTATGGACTAGGAGCAACCAACTTAGATCGATAGTTATTTCCAAGATAGCAGATGCTAAGAAAAAAATTATTAAATTTTTAATTTTAAAAATTCAAAATTAATTTTTTATAACTCCTAGGCATATTATCACACAAAAAATATTTTCACATAAATTTAAAATTAGAAACTTTATCGTTTCCATATAATTTCCTTTCTATTTAAATCATACTATTTTTTACATATATTTCCAGAATGTTTATAATAATATTTTTCATTGTTTTGATTATTTCATTTAAGCAAAGAACTTTACAAAAACCTAAATACAAACAAAAGTCATTGTGGTTTTATTTATTTATATTCCTTATCCTTACCTAGACGACTGGATTGATTTTAACTAAACTTTTCACTTTTACTCTTTTGAACAAGTAAATGAATATATTAAACTTTCCTAAGCACAAAAGCTTATTAAACAAGTAATTAATTAGAAATGAACTGAGACTTTTTTGGATTTCTACGATAACTTCGGTATAAATTGTTTTAAAATAAATATTTTGATAGCAAATTAAAATTCAAAATAACATTTTTTTACGATATCAACTTAATTTCTGTCTAATTTTTTCTTCGATTTTCATTAATTCTTTAGAAGATAATACTATAATCTTTAAATACAGTAACATTAAGGTTTTGATCTATTTAATGACTATTTTTATAACTTCAAATTCACATCTTTGGAATTTTTTTGATTGGATTAAAGTAATTATTTCACGGTGGTCAAACGAAATGAAGAACTCTTCACATCTAAAAAGATAAAAGAATTACTGAAAAGCAGAGCTGATGCACTCTTCATTTTCAAACAATGACAAGTAACAAAGCCCCAAAGATACTCAATCAAGTCGTATAGTAGAATAAAAGGATTGTGTGTATTATTAAAAACTATAGAAAAATAGTTTTTAATTAAAAATATTATTCATGAAAGTATTTTAATTCCAAGTAATGCCAGGTACATTAATTAGTATTATAT
>JAOUZG010001441.1:174084-239638 GCA_026289955.1 Argiope argentata | reverse complement strand
TGTTGCTAAAAAAAGAGACAATTTCGAAACAACAAATAATTAATTCAAGATGATTAACAATGATATAATGGAGAAATACAATATATAGTTGTCCATTTCAGATTAAATGAGCCATAAAATTCATTTTCTTCTTTAAAAAAAATGATATTTTTGCCATTTGTTAAAATAACTGCCTTTCAGATGGAAATTATCCATACCTTTAGATAGAAGTTATCTATGCTTTTAGATAAAATTATCTCCCCAATCCATTTAGATTTATTGGTATTTGTTATAAGCAATAAAGTTATAAAAATTACTTAAAAAGCTAAGACCAAAGTATTAAAAAATATTTACGCAAATAAAATTTATTTTATATACCTCTTTTATGTATTGATAATCAAAAATGTGTCCATCCGCTGGTAAAAGATTTTCTAAATCAAGAGTAGTATAATGAGTTTTGCCCTCAGGTAAGCGGCACATTTTGTAGGTTTCCGGCGATAATTTACCCTGTAAAAGGAAACAACACAGTTGCTATATTTCTTCCAGTATTTGTTACATTTTCCCAATAAAAAAAATACCAAATACATGAAGACCATAAAATAACTTTTCTCATTTACAAACATCTGGCATAAAGAAAAAAATTAACTTTTTTTTTTCATTATTATTATTGATAAACGACATTGCACTCAAGAAAAAGCAATAAATAAGAAGTTGGTACTCTTATAAAATGCAGCATGCTGATAACTCTTTTTCACTGGCTCCTTTTAATTTCGCTCTTATTATGTACTCATAGTGATAGTGACATTAGTGGTGGGCTGTTAATGAAGTTGTTTTATCTGCTACCTTTAGTTCGACCACTTCGGAAAAATTGGAAATTCCATTAGTCATTACCTTAATAAGCCATTTCATATATTAAACATATGCACTTCTGTCGAGGTTTCCATAGTGGAGATTGTAAAGAAACAGTGAACGAGTACATGTAAATAAGACGAAAGAATTGCTATGAAAAAAATTAATGTATAGAAATCATCGTAATTTACAGAAGACTTCTGCATTTTTCATAGTGTGTTAAAGCAGTACGCGCACATGTTGCATTTAGTTCACGAGCTCTTACCAAATGATTCTGCTAAAAGAGAAAATTTTACATATTGGGCCTTTTCAAATTTAACGAAGCTGTACATTGACTGCTCAGTATTCAGAGAGAAGAAGTTAATTTTTCAATGCTGTTTCTGTTGTTGTTGCTTCTAATGGCACTTACTATGGGCAGGCTAGTTGATGCAGACAGCGAACTTCCGCAGTCCAACTAGGCCCAAGAAAACATCTTAGCTACTCACGCGTCACACTTGCTTGCATAGCCCCTTTTTACAGAGGGACACATTCATCCATCTCACAGATAGAACTGATAAAGAACAATCATGCCAGAAGCAGGACTCGAACTCAGGAGCCCAGATCAAGGGGGAAACACGCTATATCTGTGTGAGGACGTCAGCTAATTTTTTCATTCAATGGAATTATTATCACCTATTACTGCAGAGTTTGTGCAATTATCTGATGTAGTGATGTTCACACAAGACGCAGCAGATTCAGTAAAGACGTTCCTGAGAAGAATTTACAGTAAAAAAGAGCTTAATTAGCTGTAATTGTACAAACGAATTACCCACTCACTACTAAATCTTATTATCAACCACTGATTTTTTTTCCTTTGGAATTAATTAATTAAAAAATTAGTAAGTCCCAAATAATAATCCCATTTTTTAGTGCATTAATGAATACACTTCCTCAGAAATCTTTTGTATTCATTGGATATGGTATAACCTCCCCTCCCTTTTGAGATTGTAACTTTATATCAACTATGACTCAGATATACCAATTCTGATTGATTTCATGACTTTCAAAACTATTTCAAATTACCCTATTTAACGTTATTGTGACATTAAAATACTATATGCAAAAAAGGTCATTGAAATTATTGCATGCTCTCATCATTTTGCCGTATGGGCATGATCAAAATATAATATGCGACACAATGTGTGGTTCGTTGCATATCATAGTTTGATACCGGAACAATGATATTTGCATCTCGAGGATCGAAATAAAAATTTATTATACTATTATTAATATTAAAAAAAACTTGCCTTAAGGAGCTCCTGAAATATCAAATCAAGTTCATGGCGAGCTGGTTCGTTCGTAGTGGCACAGAGGGACCATATAGTAGCAAACAGAAAACAGCTCTTTCAAAATAAGAAAAAAAATTATGTTCTATAAACACATCAATCAAATGTCATAAAATTCGTTAATTGCCAATACTAGCTGCAATTTTTGATAAGATATCATTGTTTCATTTTAAAGTATCAAGTATTTTTCTGCAAAATTCAAAAAGCACACATCTATTGCTCAATATTTTATTATATTTAATAATATTGGCAATATTGGATAATATTATTGAATGCGAATACTCATAAACGCAATGAATTAGAGAAATTCATTACATTGTCTAGTGGCTACAACTGTAGTTCTGTGTCAAATTTGGTGAGAATTGTTCTGCAAAAAGGTATTCCAAACAAATATTCTCAAAATAGATTTAGCAAAAATGATGAAATCCTGCCAAAGACCTGTTCTTTGTGATCATCTTTAGATCTGTAATTTCTAACTATTTTGCATGGCATTAGTAAAAGCCTTTCAAAGTATTTGTGGCCTAATCCAATTTTCACAATTTTATATGAGGGAAGAAAGAGGAGGATTAATTGGAGGATATTCGGGAAGACCACTTCCTTTAGTTTTTACATTAAGATTGAAAGGAATGTAAAAGAGTAACTTAGATGAAAAGGAATCTACATTTTCCTTCCAGCTTGCAAAATTCTTTGTTCAAATGTCGATGGATAGCAATACCAAGGTTCGTGCTTATGAGATAATTATTATACATTACATTTGTCGGAATCAAATGAGCTTCTTTTCACTATTCAGAAAAACAGTGAAAAGCTGAGAATTTCGGACAAGATTAATAAATGGTTTCAAGTTAAGATAATTTAAAAATTACTCTCAAGATGAAAGGAAAACCTGGAATCCCTTTTTATATAGCTTAATGTCATCAAATTCCTTTTATTTCATGAATTATTGTAATTACTTTGAAAATAAATTTTGTCTCGAACAAAACAGGTACATGACCTACCAATTTATAACATTTGATTAATGTTTTCTTTCTTTATGAATTATAACTAAATTTAAAACTTTTAAACTATGCAATCTCTAAAATCTAAGATAAAATTTGAGAAGACTTACAAATCCATAACATCGTATAGTCCGGATTCAAAAAAGAAAAATATCTTGAATTCTACTATATCTGAATAGTAAAATAATCACTCATTTTCATGAAAAATTGAGAGAGCATTTATTTCCGTAGATAAAATTATTTTACATAATAATTTAAAAGAATAAAAAATCATACAACGCGAAACGACTTCGATTGCATAACAAACATAAAATATAGTGCTAGACTAAGCTTCTCTTACTTTTATATAAATCAAAGTTTGTCGTTCTGGCATTCCTTCAACCCAAGAATAATCATCGAATAAGCAATCCAACAGATTCATTAAAGATTTCACACGATTGGTGTCGGTAGTCGGTGAGAGTTCCTAAAAAAATGATATAATTATTTTTAAAAAAGAAAGAGGAAAGAAAATATAACCAATATTAACAGTTGTTGATAGCACATTATTGCATTGAAAAGTAGTTAGTAAGCTTCATTCTTCAAGTGATTTTGCACATTTCTAGAATATGAATTGAATTCGAAGTCGAATATTCTGGCTTTTTTGGAAGTGGAAGAATGTATGGAGCGAATCTTCTTTCAAGCAATTGTAGATGACACCAAAAAGACATTTTACGAGGTCAAAGATCCTCACACACTACCATAAAGAATTGACAATTTTTTAAAAAGTTCGAAAGAGTTATTTATTTATTTTTTATTGGAAAAACTAAATATTATACCGTTGTTTAATATATATTATTTGCACATATTTATTTGCTAAATTTTATAATAGGATGAAGGGAAAAATTGAATTTTTAGTAGGCTGACTTTTTTTTCACATCTAGTATGAACATCCAACCATTTATTTATACCTGAAGTAAATAAAGGTTTTTGTTATTAGTTATAAAAAAATCTAGTGTCTTCATTATTTAATGCCATTTCTAAAATTGAAATAAGTTGTGTTTCTTGTTAAAATACGATGTGTTATTCTGTTGTTGTTGTTACTTATGGCACTTTTCAAGCCCGCTGACAGGCCTGCCAGAGATTTAAGCCGAACGAACGCCTCACGTTTTTTTTTTTTCAGTAGCGCCAACTAAGGTCATGAGTACGACTCAGCTACACACACGACACAACACTTTTTACGGAGGTGGACTTCATTCCTGCATTTCATCCATAGATCGTAATTTCGATCTGAGAAAGAGAACGACCAGCTCTGAACTAGTACCCCCAGTGGTATTAATCTCAACATGGAGGACTTTGATATCACGACAGATTTAACGCGCGCCAGTCACACTCACACGGAGTCTTCGGCTGGTGGGTTCGAACTCGCAGCACAAAGGATGCGAATCCAACGTCCGACCAACCAAGCTATCCCAGCCTTGTAATAGTCTTGATGCTTATGCATTTTTCATTTATATTTATATTTTATATTTTTGCAACTAACATTTATAATATGCATTACTCTTGATAGTAATATATTATTGATACCTAATGTCAATCACAGCTCAAAAGATTCGTTTAAAATATTACCTTCTCCCTTCCTAACACACACGTAAAAGGAAAAATGACATCTATTTAAAAAATAAATTGTTATAAGCATCTAATAAATGTAAATTTATCACAATTAATCTTAAAATGTTCCGGAATCTGCCTGGATGTAAATAAGTTGCAATCATCCGACATTAAAAACCAAATAAGTTAATGTAAAATTTTTTAATAAAATAATGAAATCATTGAGAATCAGAAATTGGAAAATGCAATTAAGAATTCATTCTGTTCAGAACAAATAAATTTATCTTCTGCTTCAAAACTTATTAAATGTGATATCGTTCTTAACAGGATCATAAAATACTTGGCGTTGTTAATTTGATTTGAAATATTGCACAAAAAAAGATCCCTTATTACCAAAATAAGTTAAAAGATATTGAATCCAGGAGATTATTGTGAATGCCCAGTAAATTACGAAAAAACATTTTGTTTATTAAGTGTTATGACTACAATCTGGTTCACCAAAGATATTATATTTAATTTCAGAGAAATCATTCAGATACACATGACATAATGAAATAGTCGGATTTTAAAATTGTTGTTACTTTACTTGTCTTATGTATGCCATTAACATTGTATATAAACATCTATGTAATGCTTCCTCAAGAACTTTCTCCATACAGAATAAACAGAAATACAGAGATTTTGATTTTCTCAGAAAAAGGAGAAAGAAGGGGAGGCAAAAAACTTGAGGATATATCTAGGGGTCGTGAGAAATAAAACTTTTGGAAATCGGTCCAGTGATTGGGCTGGTGAACTATGTTGTGGGCTTCCCCTTTAAGAAATGCATAATGACGCTTTTTTTTTCCAATTCAATCAGAAACCTTATGATGTCTTACCTAAGTGTCATGTGGTTTCACATAAAATAAATATTTTTGATATCGATCGGGGGGGGGTTGAATAGGCAAGTTCTATCACTTTCTTGAGAATGTACAATGGGACAAAACTTTTTTCTGTCTAGTTCTCATATGAAATAAAAATTGGCGAAATCCAATCAACAGTTGGGAAAAAATATTTATACGTTTTTCTTATTTTTCAGTTATATAGATTATAGCGAAAGAAAGATGCATTCTAGAGGATTGATAAGATAGCTATAAAATGGACACGATAAATATATCTAAATCCGAAAAACTCACCTTAGCTGGGTTGCTAGAGACGTAAGACAGCAGGGGAGGGCAGAAATATTCAAACAATTCCGTGAGGAGTTCTCTGTGGTCCTCGGTGATGCTTGGAGGGAGCTCATTTAACCAGGAAGTGAACAAAGGCAGCCAGCCGAGGGCACCGGGCTCCATATAAATCATTCCACACCTCGAAACCTGTGGGATAAAAATCGGTTAAGCACAATTTTAAATAAATAAAATGATATTAAATTCTATTATTCTAAATTTTATATTTTATAAACACTCTTTATGATGCGTGGAAGCCACGGTGGCCTGGTGGTAATGTCTCGATTTGTGAGCCGTAAGGTTTCAGGTTCGAAACCGATTCTACCGAAGAACCATCGTGCAAGGGGGTCAATTTCCTGTTAAATCTGTAGGAGCCAAATGTCCTCCCGCAGGTGAGGTGTGGTGTGGAGAGGGAGGTGTCAGATCAGGTGTCGTCCTCGTCATCTGATAGTGGTTCAAAATTGCATGGTACGTCCCAAAATATCCCTAGTGTTGCTTGACAACGGACCGTTAATATAATTAAACTAAACCAAACTCATGATGTGTGCGTTATAAAAGCAAACACTCTTTATAGGCAACAAAAATAGTCTAAAAATATTTATAAACCCGTTTTCTGATTTTATCTCTACCAAAAGACATACAAAGAGAAAATAATGTAATCATCAAAAAATTTGAATGAGATATTTCGAGCAATCTTTGTATTTCAGTCATTCCAGAGTTCGAAAACACATTTTTGAGATTATACTGTCCGTCTGTGAAGACAATTAATGAAAAACACTTTCAGCTATTGTCTTCACAGACGGACAATAGAATTTAGATAGAATTTGGTATATCTAATGGGATATACCATTTAGATATATCCGATTTAAATGACTGGATATATCTAAATGGTATATACTGGATATATCTAAATGGTATATCCAGTGGATAGAATTTGTCTTTACACAAATTTTATAACTATTCTTCTATAAATTATAGTCTTGAAATCTAACTCTATTTATAGATATTCTTATTTTATGCTTTACACCAAATTTTAAACTAAATCCATTCGGAGGAAAGCCATCCATCCATGTAAAAGTTGACAAGATAATTATAATATGTTAAAAGGTAGATATACAAAATTTGGGAAACAGATTTGGCATCTAAAATGTATGTCTATGTCACATTTTATACTAGATCTGTCAAAGGGATGATTTTCTGTTCATCTGTCTTTTTATATGAATGTAAATATGATAATTCAACTCACTCAATGACTTATTACACAAATATTAAAAGAGAACAATAAAAGGTTACCATAGCAAAATACCCAAAGGTAAATAGACTTTTTCCTCCTTAATTCTCAGCATTGAAAGAAAATCACGCGATTAAATATTTGAAGAAATAATAAAAACGGTTAGAGGCTCAATATAACTTTGTGAACTTTGTCCAAAAGTGAGCATTTTTTTAATTGTGAAAATTGAGAAAACATTTACACACTATTGACATTTCTTAAACTTAAAGACGAGGAAAAAAATAATTTTTGAGCTGTAATATATTCAAGACTTATCATTGAAAAATACAAAATTATCACTAAATTTCAACTAATTAAATTCTAACCAAATTTTTTTTAAAAAAATCGCTTCGACATGCATATTTTCTAAAATGTATACGCCACGCATTTGTAGTTCTGCTTCAAACGCTCTGACTTGGAGGGCACCAATATTCACACACTCTTTACCATTATTATTAGACATTATTTTTTTGTTATGAACAGGGAAATTTTAAGAATAATTTTATACACGAATTCTGGCATTAAAGAAAAATTAAACATGCTCACAGTCGCCGGGGAGGCAGCTTCTAAGTCCATCGGCTCAAAAATAAGATTCGTTGTCGGAGCTAACTGAATGATTTCGCCGCTCATCAAGCAGAGCTTTTTGTTGTCGTCCAGCACAGTGTTCATGTTTTCAATCCAGATGGCGTCGACAGGACCATCAAATATCAGCCACTTGCGATCTGGAGTCTAAAAGACACAGAATAGCTATAATTAGTGCTTCAAAAAAGCATTTATTTTTTAAGGTTTATCAAGGAAAATAACTAAATATTCATTAAATTAAACCTATATGTTATATTAAATAAAGTTTCTAGTGACCATCTGTCTTTCATGTCATAAATCAGTTTGCGAAAGTCACTTCTCAGAGTCTATTGCTGTTTCTCACCCTTTATTTTGGATATGCATAAAATATGCAAATAATATCATACAGCGTGTCTCATAAGAATTTTATGATTTAGTTTGACATTCGCAATATGAATTCTAACTATATTAAATCATTTACAAGCGAATCAACTCACAGGTGATTGGGCAAAAGCCCGGTAACTGACAGCTAGAATGCCATCCGACCATTCATGTGAAACAGGATCAAACTGCCCGTAGAGTTGACCCATGGTAATAGATTTGGGATTGATCACTGTGATTTGCACTTTATTTTCATCCATTAGACCCTGTAGAATCAAATAATTGGAAGCAAAATAAATCAAGCAATAACATTTTCGGTACATCAAGAAACTCTAACAAATACTTTGATAATTTTTATTTTAATAATAATTTTACAAAAAGGAGTAAAATAAATCATACTTTTTCATGTATATCAGCTAAGGCACCAGCAAGAACTCTATATGCTGAGGTTTTTCCACCAAAAGGCATGCCAACAATCATGAAGCCATGTCGGACAATCATCATCTCATAAATCTGATAGAAACACATATTTAAAAGTCTCTCATATTATAAAAGATTAGAGTTTAAAATTTAATTCTAGCTTCACAAAATAATTTAATCACTCATTTTAGTCATTCACAAAAAATAAAATTTCTTCATACCTGATGGATATTTATTATCATTAGATCAGTACTTAAACAACAAACTTGTGCTCAAAACGCTACAAATTCTATCAGACTTCTAATGATCTTAAGCCTAGATTGGACATACGTTGTAAATGCACGACTCTTTCTACTACTAAATCATTATACGCAATCGTATCCGTTAGTTCATGAAATATTAAACATTACATATTACTTATAGGGAAATCATAAATCAATTTGTATATATAAATCTTTTAACTCTCTTGGGGCTTTTCTTTAGTTCTAAAATTTAAAATGAAGTAAAAAAATACTATTTTCATGATACTTCAGTCATGCTAACAACTTCAGTACATATTTCGGAGGTCGATTTCCAAAGTTAATTGTAACAAGTATTCGAATCCCTTTTAAATCACTAAAACAAGTATATTGATGCAGTAGGGACTTCTTCTGTATAAAAAACTCAAGGTAAATCATTATTACGCGTTTTTTTTATGGAATAAAAGGGAGAATCAGACACGAAGTCTTTTGACAGAATGCGTATTCCTATTGTAAATAACGCTGTTCTTCATGAATTATAAATGTCCTTGGTAAATTATATTTCTCGATGCTTTGGAGAAATGCTTCCATTAAATTTTGCCATTATGACAACAATCTTGCAGTCAATTTGAATGGGACTGGTTGTCACAATATTGCCTTTGGAATGCAACTTTTTCAGAATTAGGGATTGTAGAGGTATAGTTTTCTTTAAACATCTTTTTTCAATGACGATGAAAAATGGTATGAAGCTGATTTTTTGGAGGGGGGAGGGGTCAATATGGTGCAAACAATATGTCTATCGTTTTATGTACATAAATAAATTGCTACGAATCCAAGTAAAAATCAAACAACATTTTGAATAATTTTAGTTGGAAAATAGATTTATCCATATTCTAAAATTATGAACTGTGGGGAAAATACCTTCCTCGTTTCGGAATTTCGAATTATGAACTTTCTTCATGAACCATGGCTTCCGAAGATTTAAATAAATCTTCAGCTCCCACTGACTATCTATTTTGAAAGTTCTATTCAGAGCACGCTAAAATTATGTTTGTATAATCCTCTTGTATCGTATCAGAAACAAAGATACATGATAAAAATTTTAGAAAATATCTAAATTCGCGCACATAAAACTGTACATATATTTTTTTATTAAAAATTTTCTCTAACTACAAAAAGTGAAAAAAAAAATCTTCTAACTCTTTAACATTTAACTTAAACTTTTTCTATACTGTTTGAAAAGTTTATTGTTTCGCTTTCACAAATCATACACTGAAGACGAACTAATAACTCATATATGCAATGAAATAATTTGCGTTACCTGTTGAATTTTTTCCAAAAATACAGTAGGACACTGCAAATTGATCTCTTTGCAGTATTTCAGAACGGATGCATTGAGATGTTGGTAATCAGGTGTTGGCAATGAAATTCCAGGAAAGAGATCTGAAGTAATACCCTAAATAAAGTCAAAATAAAAATTAAACTTGGCATTGAAATGAAAAAAGTTTACTTTCAAAACGATATCGTACATTATGCAGAAAGTTTAGGCGATCATAATTTCTTAAAATGTGATTTAAATGCAAGTAATATAATTTAAGCAAGAATTCCATAATGTTCCCTCGGGTTATTTAGCAATGAACTTAATAATGATTACAAAATAATGGTAATTAATAGTAACAATAAACAATTGCAAAATCATAGTAAAAAATGTATTTTCTTGAAATAATCAACACATTATCCAAAACAAAGATCACAAAATAATAATTCGTGTTAAAGAAGGTAAGTCAAGAATGTTGTAACACAATGCTATATGAAAAATATCATAAAACTGAAAATAACTCATTTCTTTTTAACAAATCTTAAATTTAAAAAAAATACCTTTTTGCATATTAATCATTTAATTGACTTGCTCAAATTGCTATGCACCGAATTATCGTATTTTTAAATTTATAATCTGAAGGTATGTCTCACATAAATGTTAACATTCGATTTTAAAAAATGACTTGGAATCCACAATTATTTTAAGCATTTCCTTTTCTTTTTTTAGTTGAATCAATCGACAATACACTTTGATATAATTTAACTATCTTTAAGATATAATGTACTTTAAAAAATATGGGATATGTAAATTGAAGCTGCTGTATATGATTACGTACAAGCAGTGACTGAAACGACGTAAAAAGCATTGTAAGTTATTAGAGAAATTAAGTAGATTTTCTATTAAAATTTTAACAAATAGACAATAAATAAAATTTATTTTCATGTTTGCATTATTTTTACACAAAAATATTGAGTGAAAAATGTAGCCGATACTTTTATCAAAAATAGAAAAACAAGGCAAAATCATGAAAAAATGTAATTATCTTTAGAGCTGTCTGCTCGTAATAAATAAATAAAAACTGAACTTACAGAAAACAAGGGAAGATCATGACTCAGAAACTTCGGCAAATTAACATCAGTTATGGATCGCAG
This sequence comes from Argiope argentata, assembly GCA_026289955.1. Classification (NCBI taxonomy): domain Eukaryota; kingdom Metazoa; phylum Arthropoda; class Arachnida; order Araneae; family Araneidae; genus Argiope; species Argiope argentata. Next base: position 228,358 of record JAOUZG010001441.1, on the reverse strand, counting down.
TACTAAGATATCTTCGCTTTCTTCTGGATATTTCAGCTAAAATAATAACTTTTTAAGCCTACATAATTTTGAAGGTTAATTGATCTAATACAAGAAAAAAAAGGCATTCAAAGTTCTTAACTATTTATTAAATGAAGTCATAACACACTTTTAAGATATAATAATTAAATAAAAATTGAAAATTGGACTTATTGATTTATAACATCTGCCAGTCCAAAATTAGCTTTCATCAAACATCCACAATGCACGAGAGGTGCACCTACCAAAAATATTGTTATGAGTTTAACTCTTTCATCTCGATGTAGCATATAAAATCGGGATATTGCCCCAGATGTCTGAAATGAGTCATTTCTTGTTAACTTGTTACCGGTATATATTTTAATAAAAACCATCTCGTTAAGATATTTACTGACAAGAGTCATCTTTCCAATGACAGAAAAAAGCACCTAAATAATATGTTACAATTATGTAAAAAGTCTTCGACACTTTTGACAGAAGAGCATATATACCAACTTGTAATTCTCTCTTTTAGGACTTAAAAGATCTGAACAAAAGCACCACGAATTAGTAAATAATTTAGAATTATCTTTAAAAACACGAGTTTGATTTACCAACAAAATCAATAGTATTAATTTTAATTTAAAAACGAATACTTTTAAAAGCAATTTTTCTTTCAAGTGTTTCTTTGTTATATAATAACTGCAAATAAATCTTGTTGATAAGTTAAAGGTGCATTCCTCCAACATGTCGCCTTACAGACGAGGCACGCTTTCCCCTGCTTTTCCTCCTTTAAGGTTTTCTGGAGTGGTTTGATGTTTGGCTAGTTTACAGAAAGATTTCCTCTCTTAAGGTTCTCTGGGGTGCTTTGAGGTTTGGCCAGTTTACAGACAATTGTCTGTAAACTGGCCAAACCTCAAAGCAGCCCAGAAAACCTTAAGAGAGGAAAAGAAGGGAAAAGCGTGCCTCGTCTGTAAGGCGACATGTCGTTAGAGCACAGCTTAAAGCACTGTTTTCATGGTCTGTACCCTTAACGTATATAATATTAAATTTGCCAACTGATCCATTGTAAAGCCACTCTCGCCATTGGATCTCGTTCGGGAGTTTCCCATAAACTGTCGGTAAAATGAACAGACATCAAATAACCCCAGATAATCACAAATGAGGGGAAATAGGACAAAATGCGGCGGTGTTAAATCGTTCAGGAGCTATAGAAACGAGGCTCAAAGAATCTAAGCAAAGCTTAAAACATTAAATGCTTTAATGTTTTTTAAGCATGAAACAAATTTTTAAAATCACAAAACTGAAAATCTACCATTAAAGCATTCTTTGGTAAACAAAATCATGCCGATAGCTGATTTCTCTATCACTAAATTTAAACTGCCAAATTGTAAATATTAGAGTGAAAGCGATGGTAAACTTAAGGTCTACAAAGCGATTCGGAGATATTTATGTTTCTGGACATTAGACGAAGTCAACAGAATATATGTAATGATTAATTAAATTTTACTTTCAAGTTCCCAGCAGCGGTCAGCACAGATTTGACTGCTCTCATTCCATAATCGTAATGGCTTTGAGAAGATAACTGTTCCGAACACAAGCGGTAAGTGGCGACAATTTTGACAGCCAAGGGCCGGGCATTAACGAAACCGCAGGAATACAGCACTATTTCGGAGATAAGAGCATAGTCGGGGACCATCATAGCAACAGGTCTAAACAGTGCCTGAAAAAAACGACATAAGGAAATGAGAAAAGAAAAGTTTGTTATATGAGAAATTTTAAATTATTTACTTTGAAACATTAAAAAAATACCGAATGATAATAATCGAATGTCCGGCTTCAATTCGTTTGAAAACAAGAACCTGATTATTTGATTCAAAGCATGGGAAACAATGGAATTTTATTTGGTGCAAAAAAAGTCGATATTGAGATTTCTTTATAAGAATAATTTTCAAAAGAAAAAATGTTTTGGAAACTTTCATGCGAACTCGTCAAACACAAGAATAAAAAAAATCAATGGAAAATAATAATTTTTTATGGAAAAATAACAAATAATAATAAGAAAACAATAGTGCTTGTGAACTGCAATAATATTAATGGTGATTTTGTGAAAAGAAAATCTTAAACGAGCTAATGTATTTTCTCAAGAAATCTTCAATGTCTATCATTTTTAAAAGTTTCTTTTTTAATTACGAATTAAAATTCTATTGCCTTAAGTTTATTCATGCCGTATATCAGCTAACAAGCGTTCTCTCACTTATTTGTTAATTTATAGTATTTTAAAAACTTAATTTTATAACGATTATAGGATATAAGATTGGTGCAGAAAAAAATAGAGTTTATCTATCAAACATTTACGAAATAAATACTTCACTGAAATAGTCAGATATTAAAATATCTTAAATATCATAACATAATCTTCCGACACTTAACACAATTTAATATACAGCAATGAAAATAGAAAATTTACTAAGTTATAACCGGAAACAGCAAAGTAAATAACAAAATTTACTTTAGAAAATAAAATTTAAAAAATATCTAAAACAAAGAGCATTTACAAAGGTTTTAAGGAAAGGAAATGTTTTTTATTATTTATTTAAAAAGGACATATTTACTACAAGGGGAAAGCAGAAATTAAATTCTGTTTTCAATTTTTAGCTCGGAATTGTTGTATCAGGAATTTTATACATCTGCGTCCGCTTTTCATATTCATTTGCAAACAAAAGAAGTCCTATTAAAATCATCATTGCTTTGATTACATGGTAATCTTTCTTTCTACGACGAAAGCATACAGAAGTTCATGCTCCACTGCGATAAATCCTTCAAGAATGGTGATAATTATATTTAAAAAATAACCTAAACAAAGAAAAAAACAAAAATAAAAGAAGATATTTTCTAAGGATTCCTTAGAAGTCAAAGAAAAGAAAAGATTGGCATTTCGAGCAGTCTAAATATAAAATTTGTAGCAAATCGTCTAGTTATTAATAAATTTGTAAAACCTTTTGCCAAGAAAAACTTATCACGGAACAAAAATGCTAGGTTGAAATTCCAAAACAGATTTTAAAACTAATGAGCCTGATCATTAAAATAATCAGGCAACGGTTGAATTTACAAGTGACCATTTAAAAGATGAGTTCAACAACAACAACAAAACGCATCATCTAAAAAGGGCATAGATCTTTTTTTACAACTGTCAGAACTCACATTCTGGAAGTCCTATTTTGAAAAAAAATTTCTTTAAGCACGTTATGACTCACAATTGACCAAATATTCCAAGGACAGCGGCGTTTATGAGAGGATACCTGATTGCATTACCTTAGAAATTTCAGATACTGGTAACCAAAAGTGGTGTTATGGTTGAATTGGGAAAGCCACGATTACCAAGAGAAAACAAATAAAGAAGCTCACTAAGTTCAAACTTGTGTCTTCAACATGTAGATCACCATTCTCTTTGCAGATAAATGGAGAACTGCAAACTTTTGTCAGGGGGTCAGAACTGTCCGTAATCTCAGTCTAGCTAGGCCTATAGCAGTTGCACGTTAAGATATATTGTTTGAGTCAGAAAACATAACTTCATAAACCAAATTCAAAATCATCTATAACATACCATTGTAGAATTTATTTTGAAACAATCTTACAATTTGAAGGGAAAAAACATTGAGTCGTAGTATGGCGAAAGATAATTTGGTTTTAAATGGTATATGCAGTTAGGATTATCATGTAAATGCAGCATGAAAAATTTATTTCATTATTCCCATATTTAAATTTCTAAAAGCAATGTTCTGTCTGGAATTCAGATTTATCGGAAAAGAATACAGATAATCCAATGGGTAAAAGTCATAGCTAAGTCACGATTTATTCTTTTCTTATTCATTTATCATTTTTTGTCTGAAGAATGAGGATTCCTTACATTCCTTATATATAGAATGAAGATTCCTTATATTACACATGCGAGTAATTTTTGATTCAATTACTGCCAATTAGGTTTTCATGGATCAAAATTTTGATTATTTATACCTTTCAGTTCAGATTGAATTGCACACGTATTTGCATTTTAGTCAAATTGTATAATATTGCTACTATTACCGAGCGGGATTAATTCCTTCTTGTAATTCCTGTTTCCCGATAACTGCCCGCCAAATTTTAAACTATCTGAAACTATCAAAAAGCTCTTTCCTTTCTCATTTTCTCTTGAGAATCAACTGTATCCGTACATCTCATGCATAGGCAACAGCATATTCAAAACGCAAATCAGAAAGTTTATTACACATATAATTTCCAAAACGTATAAAACATACGTCTTGAAAGGTGAAAATTATAGAAAATTAAAAATTTAATTATGTAACAACTTTAAAATAAAGTAATAAAATACTTTTAAAATTTAGATACAAATCTTATCTCACTTTTAGATTATCTGGCAATTCCGATCTCCCAGCATATCCAGGATTCATCGTGATGAAAACAGAACACGTAGGGTTTAATTTGATTTCGGTTCCCTCAAACAATAGTGTCTTCACCCCTGCGTTGATGCCTCTCTGTATGGTCAATATTTGTTGAGCAACAACAGAAAGTACCTCCAAGTCTATTCGATTGAATTCATCGAAGCATGACCAGGCTCCACAAGAAGCAAGACCCTAAAACAAAAACAAATAAAATGAAATCTACGATCCCAAATTTCAAGTTATCATGTGAGAACATGTTTATTGTCATTGTTTTCCTTAATTAATTTAAGTCATTTACCAGTTTAAGTCGGTATGAAACAGTCACAAGACTTTTCAGTTGGCCTCTATCTCTTTTTCTATACATAATAATAATAATTTTTTCATTTTCATTTTCAATTTTTCGAGCTGACAAACGAATTTTGGGGCTCGACCGATTTTCAGATAAAATAATAGCCACGAATAATAGTTCTTCATCAGCCTTTTAAAAACACTTTAGTGCTTTCAAAGAAGCATACATAATAATACAATGCTGGCAAAAGCAGACAAAAAATATATGCGATTAAAATATGTTGATAGGTAGGCGTGACCTTCCACTGGGCGCCATAGTCGGCCTCGTGCGAACACAGCTATAGTCACCTTGAAGAATTTCCCCAGGGCGATATAATCCAGTCCGTCGGAGCAGTTGAAGACGACGCACTGCTTGGCGACGGCTTTGGCCAGGTCTTTGGTGGTCTCGGTCTTGCCTGTGCCGGCCGGCCCTTCCGGAGCGCCACCGAGATGCAGATTGAGAGCACCGTAGAGGGTACGATAGCAACGATCTGTCAGCGGTGTGATCACCAGGCGGCCGGAGTTGCCCAGGTACTCGTACCCGTAGTCCAGGTACGAGTTGATCATCCGAGTGGTCATGTCACCATCCTGGAATTAAAAAAAATAAAAGCGTCTGACTTCAATATCGAAATGAATAGCTAATACTGTAACATTGTAATAATTTCAAGAGATAATGATGATTTCAAATCAATGCTTCATTTCTTAATAGAAATTAATCCAAGAACGGCGTTCCATCCAATTTAGGAATCCATTACACATCTTCCAAAAAGTTTATATTTTTCTAACACTAAAAAAAGGGCTTTATTTTTTCTTTCTTTCTTTCAAGTATACTTAAAGTGTAGTAAAGGACAAAATATTCGAACAAGAGATGTCGACGCTTCCACATATTAGACCTCCCTGAGTTCGATAATCAGAAAAACCGATTTTTAGAAGATGTCAGACCGTGACAAAGATAACTCAAAAACGCTTTGATCTAGACAAATGAAATTTGGCAAACGGTCTTCAGACTTAATTTGAAGATTTGAATCGGAATCTGTTTAAAAGAAGACTGTCTCTCTGGCTGTTCGAATAAAAATTAATACGATAACGGCAAATAAAAGTGAGCTAGAAAGATAATATTCATTACAGAGAATCAACATTTATAGTATAGATACCTGGCAAATTTTGAACCAAATCTAAGAAGGGATTGATCCTTGTACTCTCAGAAGCACATACTTGATAACTCAAAGTCGCAATTACTTAAATATATTAAATTTGGTATGGGGGTTTTGTGACTACTATTGTAGTTGTCAGAATTTTGTTTCAATTGGTAGGGAAAAATACACCTAAACACAAATTCGATTTTCACATAAAATTAACTACATGTCAGAGATTATTTTCCAAATAATTCATCAAGGATGGCACGATAAATTCAACAAAAATGATGTATTCACGCTGAAGAGATTAATATTTCGTAATTATTGTACGTCATTGCCAGGCAAGATATTCTCTGTGATAACACTGTTATGAGAGAATTTTAAAAATAGTTTTGTGGATACCATTGCCACTGAATTAATTCGTGCAGCAGTGAAGTTATGAAAAAAAAAATGGTAGAAATTTCGCACAAACGCGGCATTACTTTATTTCGCAATGCGATTCTTTAGAAATGGTATGAGTTACAAAATTACAGAATACTTTTTTTTGTACAATTAATAAAAATGGAATTTTATTCTGAATACCACTAATTATTCAATAAAAAAAGTAAGTTAAAGATGAACAAAAGAGAAAATCAATTTTAAATACCATTGTAAAATCATGACGTAACCAGCGGGAATGGTCTCCCAGCAACTTTCTTTCATACTCTTTAACAAAGGTGTTATTTAAGTGAGAATTTTGAATGACATTAGCGACAATAGTTAAGAAATGTTAGCCTTTGGTGTGAATTCAGCATTTTTACTGAATCTATCGTGTGATCCTTGGTGAGGTTTTTGGTAATAAATTCCTTCCCGCATTCAAAAGTATCCAAAATCGAATTTGAGCTTCAGACGCATTCTTCTCAACCAATGCAAACAAAACTGACATAACACTGCACTTTCTAGTTACAGAATCATGTACCAAATTCGATATATTTAAGTCGTGGCCATTTATGAGTTATTGGTTTCACATATTTCTGAAAATTCAAGACTAACCAACGGTCAACCTCGTGTTAAATTTGGCTCAGAATTTGATAAATGTCTACACACAGATTTTAAATCTATGCACTGAATTTTATCTCTCTAGCTCTCTTCTTTTTATAGTTATAGTTTTAACTTATATTCGAACAACCGGACTAACAAACTTCTTCTAAAAGAATTTAACTCAAAATCTGATAGAAATTTACAAACTTGGTTTTGAGCCTATACATCAAATTCCATCTATCAAGCTCAAAGCGATTTTGAATTATCTTTATCACAGACAAATGAGAATTTTCCAAAAATGTGTTTGTTAAACTGTGGGAGGTCTAAAACGTAAAGATTCGTTCAAGCCTTGAGTTCGAGTTTTTTGACAATAACCATATTTTCGCTACACCTTGTATATGTGAAGGCAAAATGAATACGACGGGAATATTCAGCATTACTTACAATCCAATAATATCTCATCTGGGATAACCAAGCAAAATCTTCATCCGAAGAAATGCCAGCGTTGTATAGACTTTCCAGGACATCCCTCGCGTGGACGTCTAAAACCACAAGGGCGCCCAAAGTGATGCGATTCTGTTTTGAAAGCCGCCCTCGAACCAGGGCGACAATCTTCTCGATTTGCTCGTTGTTCTTTTGCAAATATCCTTGCAATGTCTGAAAGGTTAGTTCAAAGAAGATTAGTAAAATTTACTCAAAGAAGGAGGACATTAAATGGCAGTAAAAATAAGTAAATAAATAAAATAGAGAGGGAATTGCAGTCAATTTTCTTATATACATTGCAGAAGAGTATCATATAATCTTACCTAACAAATAACACCAATTATCTGAATTTCCAAATTTCTATAATATGAGAGGGAACTAAAATTTTCACAACCAGTTATTTGTCACATTTGTATGAGTGTGGGTAAGAGTAGAGCTTGATTAAGGCAGGTATATAAGGGGCAGTTGCCCCGAGCCTCCTATTAGAAGGAATAAAATCGAATAGAAAGTTAATTTTACGCTTCCTTTTTTTCTCTTCTCTTTTTAGTAATGAAAGTTCTTCATTACTAAAGTAGTGAAATAGAAGGGAGCCCCCAAAGAAGTTTTGTTCTGGCCCCAATTAGGCTGGGTCGGGCTCTGAGTATGAGATCGTACCGTTCAAACATAATACGAGGGGGGGGGGAGGCAGCACTATTCCTTTATTAATAAAAAAATTCCTTACAAAATTTCAAAAAAATTGGAATCATTGTGTTATTTGTAAACGACATTATAACGTACGGTTAAATATTGTTACAGGTCTGTCATGTTGTTTCCTGGCATGATTAGTTCAAAGGAAGAAATGTAAGAAAACATGAAAAAGTAAAAGAAAACAAGTAAAGAAAAAATTCAGGAAACGTGTTATGGAAACATGGGATCAGATTCAATATTTGATACATTATTGTATACAAAATAGAGACCTTTTATAATAACAAATGACATCGACATTTAAAAACAAATGAAAAATTAATAAACAGTTTTAATGTAACACTGACAATAAACATTAAATTGATATAAAGAATTTTACATTATAAAAATGAGGACAGAAATCTATAATGTATTAATTTTGACAAAATTTGTTAAAAATAGGCATGTTTTGAAATCACATAATACCATATTATAGAAATGTGTTTTGAAATCACATAATACACAATTTCAAAAATAATGCCTCTATTGCATTTATAGAATTTCATGTTTTACACTAGTATATTAATAAATAATTTTCAGAATAAAAAGTTTCAAGTTACAAACATTAAAAAAAAAGAGTCAAAAAATTAGAAGTCTTTAGAAAATACCTAGATTTTCAAGAATCAAGAGGAGGTAAAAATGCTTTTTCTTCCAAATCCATCAAGAGAACTACAAAATAAGAAACAGTAGAGAAAATACCTTTGAGCCCCCACTGATAGCCTCGTGCATTTCAGCTGTCCAATAACTTTGGGAGCAGCACAGAACAGCCTGTCCAGGCCATTCGAGAACCCATTCGTCACGTGGTTTGGTGGGATAGGACTCCAAAGCATCAGACACAACCTAGATGCAATTAAAAATGAATTCAATCAATTAATCTTTAGTAATATTGATGATGAAAGTGTGTGTTCGACGGCAAGTCTATCTGTTACAGCACAGTGGAAATTCAAAAACAAATGGACAATTACGCTTTTAACATGGTGGAATAATAAATTCCGATATCATGGATTTCTCTCCATCATAATCATTCATGTACACAATAATATTGTTACAGGCGGGTGAATGCCACTGAAACGCGGAAGAGAGAGCGATTGGCGTCAAAGAGCTTGGCACCAGCCGGGTTGGTTTGGCGAAAGGAATAATCTGTCAGCCGCTGGATCTATCGCGGTGATTTCCGAAGCTTCGCCTCTATCTTCGCCCGGCTATATAAGGGGCGAGCTGCCACAAATTGGCAGTTCCTCTATCTCGGAAGAGAAGCGTTTCGCTGGACTAGCGGATTCTCGCTTGTTATTAGTGAGCTGTGTTTACGTTTGCTGTTAACGTTGTGTTACTGAGCTCGCTGTGACTTACTGTTTACTGTACTATACGATAGCTGTTTTGCAGTCTGTTTTATTGTGCGTAAGACTTGCATTTACGCTGTAAGTGACTGATGATTGCTGGATTGTTTTTATCTGAAGTTTTACTTTATCACGTCATCCTGTAAATACCTGTAAATAAATTTGTTTGTGCTGTCCTCAAATAAAGTCTATTCAGTCCGAACCCGCTACTCTAAAAACGTAACAATATGAAGGAGAAAAATCTTTAAAATTATTAGTGCATCATTCTTTTGATGTCAGTACGATGGAATAATGAATATGAAGCTATATTTAATTTAATTGAAACTGAATGTAACCAAACATCCCGGTGATCCAGATCACCAAAAGTGACTAGATAATTTTTTTAAAAAAATCATTAAACTAAAAATACCACTATACTATCAGTAAGGTTCCGAGAGATCATGTACTAACTTTAAGGATCGATCAGTGAACTCGGTCGATGCGATAAAGTATATTTGCATTATAAATTTTATCTGGCGTATCTTTCCTTTTCGCTTCATTCTCGACCCAAAAGAAACTTATGATTTGTCACAAGACTATCTTGTTTCAATATGAATGATGAACCATAAAGTTTGCAAATAAAACTCATAAAGTATTTTTTTCCCGCCCCAATCTGTATTCTTATGAGAAATATGATCTAATAATCGAACGTTTTATCGTCGCAAATACTAAATAGCCAGTACTCAGAGGTCATCGTGATTACATATTGGAATTGCAATATCAGAACTATAAAGGCAATGGTGAGGTAGTGACAGTCTCAGCTTCCAGACAAGTGACAAAATTCTTCCAAGAAGCCGGCATGGAGGCAAGTATCCAAAGATTCGTTGGAGCAGACAATGTCGTGGGAGTGCGGAATATATTGCCGGTTCAGCTGTCATCCTCATTATCTAATCACATTTTAAAACGAGGATTTCTTATGAATAGCTTCATGTCAATTATAATCTGAATTCCTTAGACTAAACACACACACACGCACACACACACTTGCTTAAAGTTTTTAATTAGTTGATCCATTTATTGAGTAAAATCTTAGTAAATATCGAAAAATAATTTTTAAAATATCTCAGTTCTTTTACCTTTTTTATACTTGACAGCATGTAAGATTCCAATTCCAATAACCACTTCTCCACTTGTCCACGGGCACTGACAACGGATATGACGCCGGTCAGCTCGATGACCTCTCCTTCGCTGCTTTCCATATGAGTAATGTCCAAATTTTCTAAAAATTGCAGTTTTGCAATACCTTCGAAACACTTCTTCAAATGCGGCTGAACCCTGCACAAAGAAAAGATATTCAGAGAGCAAATATGTAGCAATCATTATACTGTAGACAAAACTAATCTAAATTAAGAATGTCCAAAATTTCTTTTAAAATAAATAAATTTTCAAAATCTAATTCTACAGTTAAATTCTCATTGAGAAAGCCAAAATCTAATCCTCAATAGAAATAACTTTAATTATAATAGAATCTTACTAAGCAACTAATATTTATTAACTTAAAAAGCAACATATATAATAGAATTTTAGTATAACAGATAAATAATTGGAAAATCCATTACAATAATTAAATATTACATTTAACTAACAAATATTTATATAGTAAGCACAGCTTGAGATGATAATAATATTCAATAATAATGTATTATTCTTATGAAAATAATATTCCTCATTCGACTTGCGATTTGTTTATGCTAGATATATATTTAAAATTTGCTCAAAATAAAATGTATCCAATATTTCTGTTTATTTCTTCCATAATTTCGAATATTTTGTAATCGCTATATGGATACAATTCTTGCTAATAAATTGAGATTATAAAATGATGAAGAAAGCAGCAGGTAATAGACTAAATTGTACTAAATCGCCCTCTTTTAAGAGCTCTTTGAAAGCTTCAATAAAATAAGCTAACTGGTAATTTCTATAATAATGCAGCGAATATTCTGAAAAATAATTAATATTGCGAGGGGTAATCAATAAGTAGAGACGAAATTCAGCCTTAATGAAATAAATAAAAAATTTCTCACTTTAGAAGGATAAAAGATTTAAATATATTTACTATCACAAAAGGGCGAAAACTTTTGCATGAATAAATAAGAAAATAAAAAACTTATCGTGGTAGCCAACTACAATTCAAAATATTATTATAGCTGTAGTCAATAAAAAAATGTACCATTTTTATTTTTTAATGAAATAGCATTATTAATTTAAACTGACTAAGCATTACTATCAAAAAGATATTGATTTTGATCATAATTTTATTACCATTTCTATTTCTGTTGTATATGAAGTATAAAAAGTCTAAATAATGTAACTGTAAAAAAATTCAAATTCCAGATTGTGGTAAATTTTTATGTTTCAGATCTCATGAGTCCGAAAACACAATTTTGAAATTATGCTTTGTTTTCTATAAACATGATTAAAAAAACATTTCTAATTAGACAACTGAAATGTGTGTGTGTGTGTTTTAATCCAAATAATTAAATTAACAGATTGTTTTTTAAATTTTTTCAATGGAGAGTCTGTCTTTTGACGGCAAGAGTGTACAATAACTACAAAACGAAAAGAGATATTTGGTGCATGATTTCGAAACTGCAAATCTGCATTTTCTTTGAATGGTATCTGTCAAAGCATATCCTTTAATCCTTTCGTGATCATTGGGAAGATGATTAAATCTTGCCTACATTATCTTACAGCTAACACAGCATCAGTTGATAGACATATATTCTTTTTAAAAAATGTCTTGTTATTTCCCAAGCAAAGAATTGTGCGGTTCCAAATTATTGTGCTTAGCCAGTATGGGAAATTATGTATGAAAGAGGATTCCCAACTACAGCCGATGTAAGAAATGTTGCATACAGGGACAAGAAAAGAGGACACACTACTTGTGTGAAGAGTGTGATATACTTTTGTATATTGTAACATAGTTCTCATTTTTTCATAGCAAAAAAATCATCATTAAAATTAATCTTCTTCATAATTGTTAATAATTTAAAAGGAAATATATTTCTCACCCCTGAAATTTAAGTATAAACATAAAGTTCAGAAAAATAAAATACATTTCCTTCAACACTACTTTTTAATTATTAATAAAACTTTAAAAACTGGAAGAAATTCAAAATAAAATAAATGGCCCATGGAAAGAGTTAAAGGATTAACTGCCTATTATTTTGCACATTTTTACAGATACAAATGCAATAGCTCAGAAGTGCAACGACTTAGGTAATAGCGACTTGTTATGTGACCGGGTTACAGAATCATAACTTTGAAACCCGATTTTAAAAGGATGATTTTAATAGATTCATAAAAAAAAGTGTTTTCTCCATTATATTACAGAGTTCAAAATACTCTTCAATGAAAGTTTGATAATAAAACCCAGATATGTTCAGTAATTTATTTTGGCTATCATTACTTTGTTCAAGGTCCACACTTTTTTTGCTAGGGAAAAGGCGTGATGTGTTTGTCAGAGAGTATACGAGAACGTTAAAGAGATCACGGCAACTGATTTGTAACTATCTCAAACATAGGTAACGGAATAAGTCTCTCGTGTAATCTAGGATGGTGCGTTTCCTTTGGCCACTAATGCGTTTGCTTTTAATTTCAATTTAAGAATTATGACAACTACACGAAATTATCTGTGCAGCAATAACACATGCAGCAATTGTAGAAATAGATTACTTTTTAGGATCCTTCGTTTCAGACAAAATTTCGAGAAGTTCGTCGTTAGATAGAAAAAAGAATCTCGGAAAGAAAAGTCTCTTTTTTTCCAAATAATCATTCAAACCCTATGAAATTTTAAAATACAAAATCAGAAAAGTGCAAAATATAAACACACAGAAATATAGCAAAGATAGTTTTGCCTAACTTTTAGCAATTTTAAAGGGATTCAATTCACAATCATCTATTTATTATTATTGTTGTTGTTTGTAAATTTGAGTTCACTGAATAATATTTTATTTAGCTTGGAAAGTTTTTATTTTGTTATTATTTGCCATATGGCAAAAATAAATTTTTTATTTATACCAAAGCCTTAGAAAATTAATTAGCTTATTATTATCAGAGCCAATAATCCTAAAAACTGTTAAAGGATGTAATATAAGAATCCAAAAATAGTTTAAAATAAAAAATCTGGATTTTTTTTTTTGCTTTCTTTTTACAAACAAATGAAATAAATAAAAAATACAGTAGGATTTGCGACTAGTACTTTATCATTATACTGAGGCTCAAATATAAGATGCAATAGTAGAATCATTTTTTTTTCCTTTTTAAATTGAAGTGAATTAAGTGAAGAATAAGAAATCTCCCTTGATTAAAAGAGGCAGAGAAGTGGACAGGTAAACAATGCAAATTTGCTGTAAAGACTTTTCACAAAATAAGGTAGTTGTTTCGCAGAATGTCTTTTAACTTTACAGCTTAAACTTTTTATATGTTTTTATTAACTCGCTTTCTTCTCAGCCTATCTTTTGGTACAAAGTTGCAATCGATTTCAAGCTAACTTCCGAAAAGACAGAAACTTTAAACTTTACGCACAGCTCAGAACTGGATGGCAATACAATATTTTGCTTCATTGTTTGTTCGCTTTATTTATCGATAGATGGCGCCATGTTAATCTTTAGCTCATCGGAAAGACAGTTTAAAATCGATTGCGAAATTTCATAAGTACAAGTATAAAAAGCAGAAAATAAATACTTAAATTTTAAAAAATGATATATCACTTTTTTTAAAGCCGATTAAATAGTATAAAATAATTTCTTCTGACCCCAAACAGATTTTTCTCACTTTATTCAGACTGTTCTGAAAATTAATGATTGCAAATTTTTAAAATTCATAACCACACATTTTCATCTTAGTCCACAAGGAGTTAGGAATCTGTATGGTGCAAGAGGAAATTATTTTATACTTTTTAGAACTTTTTAAAGCTTGATATTTTGAAAATAAGGTATTTAAATAATTATTTTCTTTAGTGTCAGCCTCATGTCAAATTTTTTAAATTAAAATATTAGTAAATAATTTTGAATCAATGTGTAATACGGTTAAAAAAGATTATTCTTTATCTCATGACTACTAGTCATAAGGAAAAATTAATGCACAATTCAAATACCATAACATGCAAGCCTTTGCCTGAATGCTTACTTTTAAATAACAGAACGCTTAGTGTTGTTAGATGCACAAAATTATTATTCTAAGTAAACACAACCTGCAAATGTTAAGTTTTTTTTTAACAAAGTGAATAAATTTATATTACTGCTAGTACTCTTAATTTTACCCATTCAAAAAAACTTTTTTTAAAAGCTGTCACTGGGAATTCAACTATTGACCTCAAAACTAGCATTACCAGAAATCACAAGATTTTAAGGTGTACCTATTTTGTATTTAAAGAAATATGTATCCATACTCTATAAATGAAATTAATTCACTTCTCTGTACCTTTTGTATTAGATCCAGTAGTTCATTTGAAGTCTTGAGAGTATCCAACATATTCTCAATATCTACTACTGCCAAAACATGGCGATCTTCTAAGACTGCTTTCATCACTTCTCTCCAGTTTTTATCGACAGTATTGAAACGTCTGAATAAAATAAAATAGTTTTATAGCTTCTTAGAAATTTCATAAAGAATAAATACAATTTAATGGTGTGTTTAATACACCAAACATATATTTAAAAAAACAGATTATTGCAATAAAAACTCTGATATGAAAAATTTAAAGAAATACTTTCGCCGATTTTGGACAGTTGTGACACCCCTTAATTCAGTTAGCCTCAGTGGTTTTCTACGGGATTCAATTCTGGGCTCTCAGAAGGCCAGTCCAATCAGTCCCCCCTACCCAATTATCGTAGTACAAATTAATGGTGGACTTCGTAATATGACAAATGGCTTCGTCATTCTGTAAATGAAAATGATCCATCCTTAAAACATCCACGGCATTGGAAGCATATAGTTGTCTAGAAAAATAGTGTAAGAGTCGGCATTGAGCTAACAGTGAATTGTGATCAATAGTCTAGATCATAATTTCACATCCATCAACCTTTACTGTAGGCAACTACTGGCAAAGGCAAAAGGCTACTGGCAAAAGGCATTTTCCAAGGATATGCCAAACCCAGACCTAGCAATCCGACTGGTAGAGATTGGACATTGAGTCCTCACTCCAGAGAGCCTATTTCCACTCATCTACGGTCCGATTTAGATGTGCCTGTCACCATCTCAAGCGAGAAGCGAGGCTAGATTTCATAATCAAAGGCTTATAGGTGGCAAAAGACTATGAAAACCAAGTAAATGTGCTTCTTTTCTAATGATATTAATCGAAATAACAATCCCGTATGCTTATTGATATCCCTGGAGTATGTAAACTATCGTTTGGTGCAATTTTTCCGAATTTTCTTGGACAGTATTCGTCGGTTTCTATCTCTTAGTTCCGTTAATCTGCTAGATTGCAGCACATTCTAAAAATAATCACTCACCCTGCACTTCTTAATCACAAGAGCCACAGTCTATTTTGGAATGGATACTCCCTAGAATAAAGATAATTGGATTAATCCTTAAGGTTGAGTCGTTTCTAAGGTATTCGACAATTACGCCTTTCTCAGTCAGACAGCTCTGAATCCCACATCTTGCATGCGACTAATGCTATTTCTATTACCTATGCGATATTTAAGTACAGAAGACGTGACGTAGATCAGGACCACATATATCCTCATTTGCATAAGTGCCCAAATATATATTGGAATATAGTGTATTTGTTGTTTAATGTAGCTACAAAAACTTCAAAAACCACTGAAAAAAATTTTGCAGAATAATAATAGTCTTAGATATATTCGTCTGGCTTAATGATAATAATAGTTTATTCTGTACACAATGATTTTTTATCATGGAATTTAATATAGGATCTATAATAAAAACGATATTATTCAAAAGCAGATAGAGTTTTTTTTTTAATATTAAAGTATTAGTTTATATGATAATAATACTCTTGTTAGTACTTTTTTCTTTTTTCACGAAAAGTATACAAATATTCAAATTGACTACTCACATTCGTTGAGCGTGATTGTAGAAAGAAAAATAATTGTTTAAAACTGTTGTCTCAGCTTTAAATTTAATTTTGAAGAATTTATTAAAATAAAGAAGTTACTCAAGAATAAAATTGATATTACTAAAAAGCGAATTTTGTGATTTTTAAAGAGGTTTAACACTGTATTCTAAACAGTAAGGCTTCAAAATTATAATTATTATTGAATTTTTGAAAATGTTTTCCGTAGCGAATTTCTAATATCCAAAAAATAATGAGTTCGATTTTTACCTTATATTAAGATTTAATAGCCTACCTTGTAGAATATTTTAAACAATTTTTGCATCACATACATATTATAAATTTTATAAAATGTATGATGATAAACAAATATCATTCTTTTCATTTTTTAAAATTGGGTTCATTTAACCCATTCTGTCACACTTTTCTACCATATTTTCGTAACTTCCTATTACCATCATTCATTGCATTTCAAAAAAACATATCATACCTTCCTTCCTCGGGCATCTGGGCCATTATATCGGGCGAGCTAAATATAGGCTCCAAATACAGCCACGTGGCTTGAACTTTCAACCATTCATCGATTATCTCTTGCAAAAGCATTAACTTACTCTCCCATGATCTGCAAATACAATTCATAAAAATTTTATACTTCTTGAATTCTACACTGAAGAAAAAACTCAGTTTTCTTTAGAACAGATACGATAGATAACAGAATAATTTATATAGAAAGATAACAGAATAACTTATACAGATAACTAACAGAATTTTTTAATCAATTTTATAAAATAACTGATAAAATAATGACACCCATTTAATAGAATCCAAAGCCACTTTGCAAACGCGACTGCACATGCCATCAAACATCTTACTGTTCTGCACGTAGCAATGTTGCATGTCTATACGTTTAATATCGAATGCATTAACAATGCGCTTTTATTTCCAGAGCAATAAATCGATAGTGGAACGACACATTTGGCATTTCAGCTCCACATGCTGTAAATTATGCAACAAATATTTTTTTAAGAAAAATTATCCTTAATTATTAGTATTCTGGGCATTATTTTCGTTTTAAAAAGGTTACTTAATGATAAAATTATGTCAGTTTAGTTATATTAACGTCCCATTGTAAAGCAACACCAGAACTATTTTGAGACGGACCTCGTAATTTTTGACCCGCAGTCAGATGATGAAGGCGACACCTCAGCTGGAAACCCTCTCACTACACCACATCAGCGGGAGGACATTTGACCCTGACGGATTTAACGTACAAGAGACCCCCTTACAGGACGGTTCTATGGTGGAATCGGGTCTCGAACCTGAAACCCTACGGCTCACGAACCTAGACTTTACCCCCAGTTTATTGCGGCTCTCATAAAATTTTGTGGAAAAAAGGTAATTAAATGCTTGAACGAAATATATAGTGGGAATAAAATATTGAGTGATAGGTAATATCCTTTTAAATATGCTGATAAATGAAAAATTGAAGTTCGATAATAGAAGGCTAGCTGAATCATGCATTGATTTTCTTGAAAGAAACTTGGATACGACTATTAAAATCGAGCCATTAAGGGTGTTACAGATTGCTCGATGAAAGACAAAAGCATATTAATCCTTTAAAATATTTTAGACAGCAATCGATTTTAAGATTCGGAGAGAAAGCTTTGAAGAAAATTAGTTTCTTATAGCAGTATAGTAGGAGATTTCATTTAAAGTCATCTCTTCATTTAACGATTTAATCTTCTAAAAATATGTAAAGAAGTATTAACTCATAAACAACAATATTCATGTGTTGCGCTGAAGATTTTGTAATCAGCTGTGGTATTTAAATGATCCAAAGAAACATAACTTTTCAAATTTGAAACAGAAAGGAAGAAAATGATTTTTTCATCTGAATAGTTATTTTTAGTTAAAAATTTAATTTCATCACTATATATTCTACTTATTCAGAGCACTTTGATTGGTTAATCTTTAATTTTATAACGAAAGTAAGTTTTTATAATTTATCGAATTCTTTACAAGGCTTGCTCAAAAATATCTAGAAATTAAATAATCCGGAATTTAGATACATAAAATAACCATCTCACCATAGTTATATTGCTTTGTTTTTATGAAAAAACACTAGAAGACTTTATTCCTCAGAGGATTTTAAATTTATTTTAAAAACCGCATCTTGGCATTAGCTTTTGAATTTCAGCATATAAATATGGTTTAGAGAAAATTCTGATTTAATGTCACGATAAATATTTCGGCATCTAAAGGTTTTTCCTGATTCAGAAGATGAAAATGTGAAATCGATGAAATGTGGAGATTATTTCATCTGCCATTTAATAACCTTAAAGCAAAATCACATTATTTCTTAATGTGGCTAAAATTTATAAATTTTCAAGTGATTGTCTTTATTCAATCAAACTTTCGGAGGCATGGTGTGTTGTGGCCTTCTATATACTGAACAAATGTTTGATATGCTCCAAATTATGATAAAAAAGAAAATGTATACATTAAACGCTAAAGCATGAATAATATTAAAATAATGAATAATATCAAATAAATTTAACTGGAAATGAAAGCAAAAAAAAAAATATTCTTACTTGACTTTTCCTTCAATAGGTTTCACAGATGGCGAGCCTCGCATTGTTTGAGTTTTTATTAAATGATCGTCGAGTAATAGTTGAATTTCATCCACTGAAGACAATATATAAGTGCCAGATTCACGAAATGGTTTAACCGAGAACATCATCTAAAGGAAAAATTCACAAGTTAAAACGAAATAAATAAATAAATAGATTGTTGTTGTTGTTGTTATATTTAACATAAGTACACAGAGCTAAAGTATGAAACGATAAAGAACTGGCTATTTATGAATAATCAGGTCTTTATCAGTTTTAAACAGTTCACTGATGTATTTATAAATACACTGATATACCTGGCATTGTTCGGAATATAAACACACTAAGTGATCATAAGTATCTGGCCCTTTCAGATTTTCAAACATTTTCGAATTCCATATTGCTTCAAACGTGTAAAAATTATGCATGAATACCCAATTTTCAATGAAGATTTGGTCAGAGGGCATTTAAAAGAACGGTTAGAAATTGATGAAGCAAATGATGTGAGTTTATCACATTTAATAGAAAGCTTATAATTATTTTTAACTTTTATTAAAAAAAAACATGCTGACAAAGATGCAAAAGCGTCTAATTATACTAAGTACTCCGTTATCCTTGTAAACGATGTCAATCTGATGATAAACGCAAATCTGCATTAAAAAAAATGGTAAAACATCTGGGCTGATCAAATAAATAATAAGATATTTTTTTATACAATCACCCATTCAGGTTTTTAAGGAAATGAATTTTAATCACAAAAAATGCTAAACTAGCAGGACTGAAGATTTACCACGTATATTTTGCACATACTCACTTTCTAAACAGTGAAACATTAAAGGAAATGCATTTTCTGTAACGCATTTTTATCTGTATGGCATATTTTTTTACCGAATCTTATAGATCTAATGTTTTCAGAAAGAAATATTTTGCCAATGAACATACTCATTTAATTGATTTATTGGGAAATATTCTAGATATAAAGCTGATCTATTTCTAATAAAGGTTTTACAAACTTTTTTAATTGAATTTGGAAATATAATCGTTTTTTAAATTCAATTTTCGATAATAAATAACATTTTACAGGAAAAAAATTCAAAAATAAAAACTAAGTATTTAGCACAGAATGATCAGATCAAGTTTTTACGCAATAAAAACTCAATCGATTCAAAAAACCTTTGCCTTAGAAGATCGTATAGAGTTTAAGCAATGGATAATGATTCTCCCATTTTGGAAAAAAATGTGATATACAAATAATCTCTCTTTTGCAAATATAAATCGAAAAATCGCTAATCATTTTTAAGATTTAACATCATTTTCAATGCATGTCACAGATCCTGTGACAACAGTCTGTTCAAAGAAGTAAGATTCATTTATGATGGTAGCTAGGATGCCATAGAGCATCGCAACTTCAATGGAATCTATTTGTAAACGAGAAGATTTTCATTATCCCAGAATAAGTAGTTACATGCGTTTACACCTTTCAGATATAAATTAATCCTATAGTTCATAAAAATTATCAAAAATAGAATCATCTACAACAATCAGTGAAAGGAACATTAAAACAAACCGCTTTTCTTCTTCGTCAGCAATGAGCAATTCTTACGCATAGAATATTTGAAATGGGTAACATCTTAAAATATTGTGTGGAATTTTTGCACTGCTAAATAAGGAATGTCCAAATTTCAAAATATTTCAGGTGCATTACTACTATCATGTACATTCTTTGCTGTTTGTTCCATGACTGAAATAGTATCTCCTTTTTGCTCTCTGCATTATAGTTGATGTACATAAATCTTTTTTTTTTCATTTTTCCATTATAGTGGCCTTATATAGTCTTCACTGAAAAAGCTGCAGTCTCTTCAAAATTCAGAATTTATTCCCCAAAGATATTTAATATTAAAAAGTACTCGCCTTTTTTTCTTGTCGAAATTCCTGCAGAGAAGTAGATTAATTACTGGCATGTAGCGTTATCCTTATAAGCCAGATAATATCCTTCGAGCTGAAGGGTCCCTTTTGCTTGATCGGTATATTACTCGGCTACAGGCCCGAACGTCGCAGGTTCGTACCGCGAGCTTCAATCGCTACAGGCAAACTCGGGCAACAGAATTCGACGATTGACACTTGATCTGATAAAGTTAGTGTGGCAATCACTAAAATTTTAGTTTAAACTAAATTAATAATTTAGTTACAAGTTGATTCACACTTTCGATAGAAAGGTAGAAGAACTTCAAACACTTTCAAATTAATAGCAACAAAGGAACAACTTCCTATGAACCCAAAATTTGGTTGTAATCCAGGTTTCAGTTTTCCCACAAGATGCTCCTGATACCACTTGTTAAGTTTGGATAATCCAGTATACATTTGTTAGTTTTATGAATTACTCATCTGAAACTTCAATTTCAACTTCAAAATACATCAAAAGTATCCATATTATATGATAAAATAATGAAGTTATTAGCAAGCCACTGAAAAATAAAGATTCATGTACCTCACTCCATTCTTCCATCATTTTATCCAGGGCCTTTTCCAGTTTGAACTCCTTGCTGGCTGCTTCGCTGATCACTTCGAACTGAGGGATGTATTCTTGCAAATTCAGTCCGATGAGTTTTGCAAGGGTCGTAGTTTTGTCCGGTTTTAGGGGAAAGCCGACGATTTCTGAGATCTGATCCCAGTGTCTCTCTCTCAGGCCAGGGTTGCACAGCGTTTGCACCAAAGGTATATAATCCTTAAATTTCTCTACCGTGCTTCTTACCTGAAAGATTATTAAAATTAGAAGGGAAATAAAGAATGGAAGATAAATATGACTACACTTGAAAACCTGAATTAAAAAAAACTACAATAAAAGAAATTTTAATTACGATATTTCTTCAAAATCAAACCCGCCAGCCGAAAACTCTCCGTGTGTGTGGTGACTGGTGCACGTTAAATCTATAGTGGTCACAAAGTTCGTAGTGTCGATAATAATACTACAGGGGTACTAGGTTATAGGCGATCGTTCTCTGTTTCAGATTTAAATCATGATCCGTGGATGGATAAAGTCCACCCCCTAAAAAGGGCTTGCGACGTGTGTGAGCTAGAAAAAAAATTTCTGCCCTCGGGTGATCAGGGGTCCATATTCTCAGAAGCCACTACACCCCTCCATCCGTTCTAAAGCGGAACACGAGAACAACAACAACGATATTACTTCAACAAAACCCCAAAATGAATTTGTAGAGCGATGAAAAAGTACAGTATTTGTATACATGTTCGGAATATACTTATTAAACTCTATTGAGCAATGTAAAATATTTCGTCTGCTAGAGAAAGAAGGGGGAGATAGCATGCATCGTTATCAATGATTCCATCACTAATTTTTTAAAAGTTTTTTTATTTGTTTGTTTGTTTCAATAACTCCTCATTTATTCGATCTTTAAAATAGAGCTACACAGGATATAAAAGAAAGATGAGTGTCTGCAAACCACTTGTTTTATTTTTATTTTAGTTTCAATAGTTGTCGATATAATTAGTTTTAAAGAGAAGGAATTATAAAAAAAAATACTTAATTGATGAATTTCTCGCCTAGAAATAATACCTTTTCTCACTCATTGAAGCACTAAAACCAGCGCCATTGGGGACATAACACTTTTATATGACGTATCTGATAAAATGCAGTTATACTGAACAGCGTTTTACTAGTTTCTATAGTCATTTGAAGTTTTGATCAAAATGGAAGCCTAAATCTTACTTCTTAAATAAGGATTATACTTTGTATTTTTATATTTTTTTTGAACCAGTTTGATTTGATATGTTTATAAAGCAAATTGTAAGAGAAATTTTAAATCACTGGGAATTATCTTAGGCCTCCCTCTTCTCAGTGATTTCAAATTTCTCTTACAATTAGTTTTATAAACATATCAAATCAAACCGGTAACCGGTTCAAAAAATATATAAAAATACAATGTATAATCCTTATTCAAGAAGTAAGATTTATGCTCCCATTTTGCTCCAAACTTCAAATAACAATACAAACTAGTACAGTGCTGTGCAGTATAACTATATTTTATCAGAGACGTCATATAAGCGGCATAAGATAATTCAAAAAGTTATAAAGTGTCTATTAAGTAAGTGGTCAACAAAGTTATAGCTAATATAAAAGTTTGTTTATTGTGAGTTTGGGTTTCTTCTCACAATAAACAAATGTATTGATTAATTTACTTGCTAACTTTGGACATCAACAAATATGAAGTTTTCCACAGGCTTATATAACAATGGTTCTAAGATATCCACCATTTATGATGATTCAGGTACAATGCCACTGATCATTACGAATTTTTTTCATAACTTTGGTGAATAATACAGTGATAATTAACAACTAAAAAGTAGCCACTGATATTATTGTAGTTTTTTAAAGAATCACACTAGGCAAAAGGAATTAATCGGTGGATTATTTCACATTTGAATAATTCAATGTTACAAGGTCCGTTTAAATGAAATAAAAAAATTAAAAAGATATCAACGTTTTATGAATTTAATATAGTTTCAAATATAAAGATGAATCCTATTTCCATTGTTGTTGTCAATGACGGTTGCCTTCAACTTAGAAATCAGAAATCACATATGAAACAGTTTGCCTAGTCTATATCAATAATGTCAAAAGTATTATGACAGTAACAACCACTCAATTATGTTTATTCTAAAATCTAAAAAGATACACAAGATAGGAAAGAATATGTTGACAATGGTTTTGAGGCAAATATGATTACCATGGTACAATAAAAGAATATTTTAGTCTAATACATATTTCAAAACTAGATCCATAAATAAGATTCCTTATCAAATTGAAAAATAATTGGTATATGATTTTGAATAATTAGTAATGATTTTGAGACTAAAACTACCAATATAGTTTTGAAAAATCATTCAAGACAATGCCACAATCATAGGTAGATTGCAGATCTTGCTGTTTTGCTCTTAATCTTGATTCCACTGGATAAAAACAACTTTTTTAAGAAGAAATATGAATCTGGAAACTAAAATATCTTCATTGAACGAAGTGAAAAAAATATGTGATCCTATATTACAAAAAATATAAGACCTTAAATCATGTCCTTTCATGAATTTCATTTTCGTAATTCAACATCAACTGCCAATAACTTGGGAAAATAAAATTCATCTTTAAATCTTAAATCTTAATTTATCTTAAATGAAATTCATTCAATTTATTTTTCGCCTTAAAACAGATGTTTGAAGCAAGTAATAAATGTAACTTTTATGTAAAATCTCAACAAAATACTTTTCTTAAATACTAGAGTTTCATATACTATTGAATATGAGTTAAGAAAATAAAAATCTAAGATACTTTCCTCCATTCAACTGAAGATATTGTAAGGTTCCATTCTTTAAGAAGATAAAAATGCAACATATAGTTTTTCAATGCTTTGTTAAACTGTATGTAAAAAAAAGTATAGAGGCCGATAGAGAAGTCTAGTAATTGTTTTAAATTGGTTTAAACTGGTTAATAACTTAAATTAATTAAAACAAATACTAATTTAAACAGATAATGTTCTCAAATGATAAATTAAAATTTGCGATTGTAAATTAAACTTCCTTTTTTTTATTTAATTTTTTAAGCTTTGAATTTTTGGAAATATCAGAGGCATAGAGATTATGAAAAAAAAGTAGTAGAGAATTAAATTATCGGTTAAATGAAAGCACTTACATTTTCGGCGATCTTTCTTGGTTCAGGGGTATCGCCAAAAGTTTTCTCTAATTTGTACAACGAACGCCATAATGTCATCACTTCTTGTTCGACAAGTTCAGGATCAACTTGATGAATCGAACCCTCGAGCCATTCTCTAGATAAGATAAATTCAACAAAGTTATATTTTTCCAATTTAGTCGTGAATTACTTTAAATAAAGAATTTCCCATTCTAAAAATTAAAAGCATTGAATTTAAAAGCTAGTAACCAAAAACTGGAACAAGTCATAGGTTATTTTATAAATTTTCTTTTTAAAAAAAACCTTTATTTAAATAAAACATTGATTATCTTTAAAAAAAGAAAGAAAGCTAAAAAAAGAAAAAAAATTTAAAGTGTAACAGCAAAAAAGTTAAAAGAATTTATTTTATTGTATCTAACTAAAGATTCTTTTAATACTTCTTGTAATTAAATATGTTAAAGCAAATTGATCTAATAAAATAGAGAAGTTTTTGATAATCTTAAAAGAATCTTTGAGCGAAAGTAAAGGAGATTTTTTAATCATTAGATGCAAAAACTTTTTGCACCACAGTGATCGATTTTATAATCTCAAAAAAAAAAAGTTAGTTGGAAATTTTGGGGGGAAAAAACTTAGTACATATTGACTTAAATAAGATATTTTCAATTTTGAATCAAATTTGCACTTCAAATATTTATTTAATTTTTTTAAAAGAAAAATAATTTAGGGAGTGAAATTAGTATTATAAGATTATTGTTAAAACAGGCATATGAATTTGCCTAGTAATAAAACTAGATAGTAATAAAAACTTGTTTTTTGTCTGTTATAAATCTTTCTTCTAATCCTTTATTTATCCTTAAATTCAAAAACAAAGTCAAATAATGCTAGTTTCTTTGTTAGAACGTCACCGAAACTAATCAAAAATAGTTGCGTTAGAAAGTGCAGTAAACAATTCACTGGGTCATATGCGTAATAATTTAATTCTATTACTCACGTTACAGGTGAAAAAATCACTTGACATTAGAACACAAGCGCACGACAGCCTGTAGTTAGCTTATAAGCGGTACATTTGCATTTATCACACACCTTGAATTGATTTCATACTTTTTTTAAAAAAATTTCCTTCTTATAAATAAAAAGGGAGGAGTTGACCCATTAAAACAATTATGCCGTAAAAACTCGCGCTTTTACAATTTATTATCAATTACATTTTATTCTTATGAGTCTCTGAATTTCATTAACTTCCCAGGTAGCAAATCCTATAGCATAATATTGTATAATATTGTGCGATATTATAAGATATTAAACAATATTGCGAATATTGATCAATATTGAACAATATTTCAGTGCTACTACCCATTTAGCACATCCTGTTGCATAATATTGTACAATATTGTGCGATATTATCTGATATTAAACCATGTTCCACAATATTAAACAATATTGCGAATATTGATTAATATTGTACAATATTTGTGTGCAACTAGGGTAAAGTAATTTTTAAATCAAAACTTTTTATTAATAATGAAAATCTATGTACCTTTGTGAATAAAACTTACAATTGAATTCTACTCTAAGGAAATTTAATAAAAAATTATTATTATTTAGATTTTACTACTATTAGGTAGTTATTATATTTGGCCATCATAATTTCAGGGATATCGTTTAGCACTTGTGGCAAAAATAAATTCGAACAATGATTTTGAAGACGAAAAACAATTGCTAAAGTGAACAACCATAATAGCATTACACGAAAACTCTTATCAAATCCTTCCTCATGTATATTCTACGCATCTTTGAATATGGTTAAAATTTTCAGAAAAAAGTCCAAATATCTTTTTTTCAAGCATCCGCTCGACAAGTACTGCACTGCGCTTTTAATTTGAAGGATTTAGTTCTTCATTTATTGCTTTCTCGGCCTTAAAGACTTCACCAATCACCTGAATTTGATGATAATGAGAATTTCAGAAACCATTCATATACTAATAAACAGTTTTACCTTCGTTTTCTGGCAAAATCAACGGCATAGTCATACAACTGAACATAAGGTTTCAGTTCATTAGTCAGGGTCATGCAGAGTGGATAGTTCGTTATTTCCCAGTCGAACAGGGCTTCTTCGGAATTGAACAGCTCTATTGTGGTCTGCGCATCTAGCAGCCATTTCTGAATGTCAGTTGCGTGTTGCAGGTACTCTTCCACAAGCGCGCTGTCTCCAAGGTGAGCAAGATTACTAATCTGCTTGGCGCGGGCCTTCAGGTCTTCCACAAACACTTTTCTGCGTTCCTGAGGGAATAATACAGAATTTTTGTTTCAAAATGAAATCGCTAGTAAAGAACCATCAATATCCAAGATCTTTTCTGCAAAGATAAATTCCATAAATACTAAAAACTTGATATTTTTTCCTCCGAAAATAGCAGTCGAATTTTCTTTTTATCGATATGTGATCACAGAATGTCGCAAATGAAATCTATATTTTTATTTCATATGAAGGCATCAAGCAGTTTTGCATAAACTTGGCAGGTACACGTCTTATATCGAAATCCTCCGCCAGAATGAACTAAACTGAACCAAATAAATTGCTTTCTTCAGATATTTCATGAGCAGTGATTTATAGTTCTAAGTGACAAATAAACGTAAATCTTGAACATTCTTTAATGCTTTGTATGTCATCATTTTCGGTACTTTCAAAGCCCTTACAGAAAAGCTTGAATAACTTATAAACTTTTTTAAGAATCAGAAAAACTTTCCCATAATTTTTTTTTTCAATTTAAGTCTCAATGTTGGCATCGCCAAAATTTTGGCAAATTTTGATGCAAATTACTTATTTTTTAATATCAAATACGATGACAACTAGTACACGCATTTGTTCGAAGTTCTGTACGGAACCGATGAAAATAATAATAATTCATTTGGCATGCCTGCAAGTGTCCAAAGTCAACATCTGCCAAACATCGTTATTCGGTATGTTTTAATTTTTAGGATAGGTCACCAATCGCGATCTTATTAGATCACACCACGTAAATAACAATAAAGGTAGTTTATGAATCCTGGTGAAAATCCCACTTTTCAAGCAATGTTATTTTTCCCTTTCTGCAAATGAGAATATGAGTTGCAATCGACTTTTTTCTATAATTCCAAATAAGTTCTATGGTTCTAGGTTGGACGATCTGGCTGGTCAATCCATATGCCGATTATCTCATTTTTCATAATTTCGTAGATCTAGTGCAATCTGCAAAGTCAAGATTTAATTTTAAAAAAGGGTCAATTACACCTCTGAACAGGCGAAAAAGAACTCCCATGATCTCATAATTGCTACACCTGTCAGTAGTCATAAAAATCAATGTACTCTTTCAACATGGAATAAAAGGTCTTTTATTAGTCTGATGTTGATATTATCGGTATTTTGTTAAATACGGTTTTCTATGAGTAGAAATGAGCGGGATGGCATATGATAAAAGGAATGGAATCTGATAGTTCTCTGTGACCTTACCAGACGCGCAATTTCTTTAATATCTTGTTTGCAGAACATGATGTATGTCCATATAAGGCTCATCTAGTCAATGAATTTCTAGAAAACGAGCATATTTGTATGGAATAATTAGTCAGACCACCGATCTTAAAACTATAAAATATATCTGGGATGCTTTTAAAAGGCAATTTCATATCGCCTGCACCCCCTCCACCACGCTCCCTTCCAGAAAAGAAGAGTTTAAACTTTACACACAGAGACTCAAACTCACTGTTGCCCTATTTCCTGCATTAACTTTGAAAGATGAATAAGAAAGAATTATATATTTATATTAAATCCTAGTTTTTCACTTATCGTTTATAATTCAAGGATACCCACAATTGTTATGCAAGATCATGGGATAATATAACAGTTATATGTCATTTCTTTCCATATTATATACAAAGTTAAAAGAAAAGAAACTAGCTAGCCAGTCTTACTTTGCCGGCTTTCATGAAAATTCGTAAATGAAAATTAAAAGTACCATTTTAGATGTAATAATTTATAGTAAATGATTTTTAGCTTAAAACGCACGTAATTCATCTATTTAAAATTGAGTTAATTTTAAAATTCCATATGGAAACACTTTCTTTTTATTGTCATGAATAAAGTCTTCGTACAAATATTGTAACAAAGCTTGTTCTAACTTAGTGCTGACTGAATGGCTCAGTGGTAGAATGCTTTGAACTGAACGCGACAGTTCGCAAGTTTGTATCTGGTTGCAGGTAAGTTATCTTAAAATTGCTTTGTTATTGGTTTACTTTCTGTTATTTCTATTTTGTTCTAGAATGTTCTTATAACTTCTGCATCTTTCTAAATCTGAAAGATTCCAATCATTTAGTCATGTAGAAAAAAAGTGGATGTAAGGTTTAGTTCCTGGAATAGTCTCGAGTTGAGAAAGAGTTTTCTCTTCGACTTTAGTTAACACAGGTTTCTATGCGACAATATTTTTCGGAAGACAGGGTTCGGCTAAGATATCCTAATTATACATATGACAATTTGGTCTGCCATTGATTTTCTCAGCGTCGACAGTAAAATTTTGATTTTTATAACAATTTAAAAACATTCTGAAGGCTTTAATCTGTGTCTCAATTACTTACAACAGAATGAATGTCCAAGCTTTAGTCAATGAAATTTTCTGGCAAAAAAAATACATACAGGAGTATTACAAGTTTTATCTAAAGTACAACTGAGCTATTAATCTCTAAAATAATCAAACCAGTAAAACTGAAGTTCTTAAATTCTTTTGATGTGATGAGCAAAAAAATAAATAAATTATTCTAATGAAATGTTATCATTAGTATTAATATTAAGATAAAATTAGAATTAAATGACATAATAATGGTAAACTGAAAAAGAAATAAAATTTGTTTATATCTTTTTTTCACTTTATATGTTTTATATCTAAATTCTTTTAACATTACATTTCTATTTTCATTGTTTAATACTCAATTATTACAATACCTATGAAATTCCAAATTACTTTATTTTACAGGTAATGGTAGACATAGTAAATAATTAAAGAAAATTACTTTTTAGTACATTAATGAAAATATTTTTATGAGTTATTTTTATTAAATCTATTTACAGATTACTCTAATTATCTGACAGACATTACTTACAACTAGATTTTCTTGGAAATTTGACAAGGCGTTTTCAGCAGCCAAAACATTTTCTTGAATTACTTTTGGAAGTTCCATATGCATTGTGTAAATCTTAGCATTCTTTCCAAAATCTGCAGGGGTAAAATTAATTATACCACACATGTAGTAAATCCAAGATGTCAAATTCTGCAGTTTTGACTTCAAATCTTTCAGTGAACTGCTTTTGAATTTCTGCAGCCATTCCTGCAAAATAATAATAATAATAATAATAATAATTAATATCATTTACAAAAACTTTTGATCCAGCATTTGTTTTTATAGTTTTTTAGCAGAAAAAAATTGTCTCATAAATGTTTATTTAATTTTTAAACGTAGCACTATACTAGAATATAAAGATATGATTTATTCCATTCCTAGATTTATTATTTTACTTCTTCCCTCCATAATTTTAAACAAACATATTTTTATACCTTTATTTTCTTGCAAAATTTCAAGTTATTTCACAAATTAAAAATTCCCTAAACTTCTTGCAATCATTATAAATTCTATGACTCAATTTTATTCGAATGCTAAGGAATCCAAACTGTATGATGAATCACGAGTTCGATTTCTTCGGCGTATTAAATTATAATTATTTAAAAGAAAAGTATTAATTAATTTTAGTAATACATGATAGCTTATAGTTTTCAAAGGCCTCATTTATTTTCTACTTTATTGTAGCGATATTTTAACAGTTGAAACATATGTCAAAAAACGAGACTCTCCTGAAGGAACGAGAACGGTTGTATATGATGCATATTAAAAGGAAATGATTGATATTTTGTACAGCACAGTTTCGACTTATGAATTTACAATTGGCGTTCAAATTGTTATATATTTCTATTCAATCATTCGTTTCAAAATAATATT
Source organism: Argiope argentata (assembly GCA_026289955.1). Classification (NCBI taxonomy): domain Eukaryota; kingdom Metazoa; phylum Arthropoda; class Arachnida; order Araneae; family Araneidae; genus Argiope; species Argiope argentata. The sequence goes on along the minus strand of JAOUZG010001441.1, from coordinate 197,508 downwards.
GATAAGTAGGCAAAATTATAAAATATCGTTTTAAAATTTGAAAAAATGCATAGTTTTTTATTTGTATTTAATATAAATTTAATGTAAACAGAAAACCTTTATTGATCTGTTATAACCATAGATGTATTGAAAAAAATGGTAAAAATTTAACTCTAAGAATATATATATATATATATATAAAGTTTGGTGGAATGAAATGCCGATTATAAAAAAATAGCGTTTGAAAAAAAATAATTTTACTGTTTTTCCTTACATAATATCTATCAATAAATAAACATTAAAGTAGCAAAGGAGTAAATACATAATAATATATGTGTTTACTTATTTGCTATTTTAATACGCAGGCACACGACATATCTATATTAATCAAGCATAGGAAGGGTCTCTAAATTAAAGTAGTAGCGTTTTCAAAACCAAACGTAAAGGGAGTGAGATGAAAAAAAATTATAATGGGCATTTTTTAGCAATACGATACCATAGATATTTATAACTATAATCATTACAAAATATAGAAAAAGAACTGTTAGCTTACAAACCTTTGCTTCAAACAACTCTTTGGTGTTAGAGGGAATAGATTTCAGCTGATGAATAGCAACTTCATATTCATCATTCAAACTAAATAATAATAAGTCAGTCATCAAAACTATAGAATATTTTATAAAACTTTTTAAAGTATACGTCATATTAAAATTAATTAAGCAAATTTTACTTATAAAATATCGGAAATGAAGAAAACATTTTCAAATTGTGTGTGTGTGTGTGTGTGTGTGACATTTTATTCCATACGCATTTGAATATATTTTTTTATAAAACTTTTTCCTAAAAAAAATCAATTAGATTGCATTTTTTTATAAAATAACATTATCACATTTATTAAATATTTTAAAACAGTTTACGTAGAATCTGTAAATTATAATAGCAAAAAGGTGATCAAAGAAAATATGAGGTTAAACCAGTAATGAATTTATACATGGTACTGAAATATATATATATATTTTAAAAATGTCTTGATAAAAGTAGAATAATAAGTAGAAACTTAAATAAAAGTATATTGGGTTGAAAACAGCTAAATAAAATATATATAGAGTATATTGAAAGTAAATCTGGTTATGTTTGTGTTTTTTACTAATCAACATTCGTCAGTTCAAAAGAATATTTTTAACAACGAATGATAAAGAACACAACGAGATACTTTTCTGCATAACTGACAACTTTATTAAAAATTAAATTAAATTTTGCATCTCGCAACCAGTTTTTTTTTACGACTACGGCGATACCAACAACACATTTCAGCTAGTCATAGTATTGAACAATAAATATGACGGCTACACTAGAGATCTTGACGAATCTTCACATTTCAAACCTCCCTGAATTCGGTTAAAAAAGTTATTATGTCTGCTTGTGAACGCAATAAATTAAAGGAGGCTTTTAAACAGACAAGCAAAATTTGGTTGGTATGGGATAATTCAAATCTGTAAATTTCTATCAAATTTTGAACGAAATTAGTTATTTAATTACTAGTGAACTCGTTAACTACAAAACACAAAGAATTGTAGTATTTGATTCACAAGTTTAACATCTAATATACAAACAAACTCAATTCAGTGGCATGACAACCCATGTGGGCCAAGGCATGCAGTGCCTATATCTGCTTTCTTGACCGAGGTACCAGGGGTGCAAGGCGTATGTCCCAGTCAGGTGGTCAGACTAACTCGGAATCCCCAATGTTTAGTTTTAAGCATGGTTGGTCCTCAGTTTTATCGGCCCACTGAAGGGATGGAAGGCTGATCTCATATATAGATTCTTATAAAATTTTGAATCAAATCTGTCAAAAGGTTGACCATTCTCGTTCTTAATTTTCGATTGCATGTAAACGCCATGACTCAAATTAATAAAATTTAGTGTATTATATTTTGTCTACAGCAGTAATTTTATGTTTAAATTTTGGCCTCAATAGTCGACAAGAAAGTGTCCAAAACACAGGGTGAGTACAAATGATGGACCAAATTTTAAAAATCATATTTTCATAACTACACTGCTTATTACACTAAATGGTACATTAATTTAAAGAGAAATATATCAAGTTGTTGTTGTTGTTTTTTCAGTAACAAATGTTCGATGTGTGACTTGCTTTTTACACAACATACGCCCAATCTATAATCCAGTTTCTTCTAAGCATTTTGTTTTGTCTGTTATGACTCCATAAAAAGAAATTAAGACAATACATTGTCTATATACAACCAATGCCAAAAACACTATATGCGATGACAGACCTCAGTAATAAGCAACGCTCAAGCAGATTTTTTGATGGACTATATACAACAACATGTCTGTAATATTATTTTCTCAACAAACGATTCAATGGATTAAGTTTATAATTGAAGTTTCGGACTTGTGTACCATCAAGAAAGTTTGGATTAATGAAATACCAGTTATAAAAAGACTACTGCGTTCTGATTAAACAATTTTAATGTTCTTTCTTAATGACTTTACTATCAGGCCACAGGGGTTGGTAAAACATGAGGACTGGCTGCACAATTTCCTTTAGGTTCAGATACCTCGATGCAGTTTCTGAAAGCGTTCAGATAAATCAAAGTAACGTTTCCATCAATAGGAAAAAATATCCTCATATATAGAGATGCTCAGGTAATAGTATTTAACTGCTGCAATTTAAAAACATTGTTTGCTTGTTTTTCAGTATTAGAATACCACAAGGGTGTTTCATACTAGGCATTGTTTGCAATAAGTCGCCTGTTAGACAAAAGTAATTATCATCAATGCCATTCTTTAAGATAAGAAAATAAAAAACCTTTCTTCAATATTTGAAAAAATGTTGTTGTTGCTGTTACCTATGGTACTTGCCATGAACAAGCCGGTCGCTGATACAGCAGCAGATTTAAGCCGAAGGAGCGTCTATTGATTTTAAAGTAGCGCCAACGAGGGCCAAGAGTATGATTTAATGACGCCACACATTTGCTTGCACAGTTCCTTTTTACAGGGTGGCATAGTCACAAATCTCACAGATAGCACACTGAACAACCCTACCCGAACCAGGACTCGAACCCGAGATTCCCATGAAAAAATGTTTTGAAGATATGTTCTCTTATTAAAAAATAACGATATTAAAAATAATTAAGCAAATTTTATAGTACAGTTGTAATTCTTATTAATATGTGAAAATTTATTCACAAAAACTCACAGTGAAATTATCACCGCCAATTTTTGTTCCAAATGATTCATCAGGATGTCAAGGAGATTGATTACAATTGCAAACAGATCTTCGAAAAATTCCATACAATCCACAGTGAATATGCCTTGCTTGACATTTTTACCCCTGTGGTAATTGATTTCTTGCTTCAATTCCATGAAATACGTCACTTTATCTTTGTAATCATCTAATGAGTGCTCATCTTGCAAAAATGCGTTCAGTTCTGCTTGAGCCTAGAAACAAAATGTAGACACTAGCTGTTATAAAATGATACGGTGAAGAACCAATTCTTTAATGAAATAATTAATATCTTTTTCAACCTTTATTTTACATACAGCAGTAATATTAAATACATTTATAATTTACATGCACAGTAAGAAAAGTGAAAAAAAATGTTTTCTTTTTAATAACACTCAACATTTGCCTTTTCATATAAAAAGGATAAAAGTAATGTTGATGATTATTAAAACATGTCTTGAGATGCTGAAAGGACGCTAAAGCTCCTTGAAATGGAAATATTTTGCCGAATACCAATATTTATCTAATTTTTCTTTGCATTATAAAAGCAAAGTAAAAAGAAATTCTAGTGTAAGTGATAATATTCCAAAAGAGCAACAAAAAATAGGTGGAATGAATAATGTTAAGTGACAAGTCTTACCAGATTCTCCGACCTGCCCGTAGGAACACGAAATAAACCATAAAGATGAATGATCAAACCACCTCAACAGCAATACTGGCAGGAACTGTGGTCGAATCCTAAGTGCTCTCACCGACCACGGTACAATCCTTCCCGTAAGAAGTACATCCCGTCATCGATGGGAGGAATCTAACCCCTACCTATTTGTGCACCTTATAGGGTGGTAAGATCCAAACTCAATACCGGAAGCATCTCATCCTCATTTCGAAGTGCTCGTAGGGGGGATATGTTAAGTCATAAAGAACAACAGATGCTTTAAGGAATTGTGCAGCTTCTTCAACATTGCAAGAATCAATCATTGAAACATTAAATGCAATTTATTGGCTCCATATGTGGTCGTACTAGATTGTTCCATAGCTTTTGCAGAAAAAGCAAACGTCGTTCTGGAGGACTTGGGTTTTTATAAATATTAACGGCAAGAGTAAAGAACTGCATATTTTCAAGTATGAAAATTAGATAAAAACTATTGAAGAACTGGAAAAAAATTAGGGGCTGATAATCGATAATTTAACCTTATTTTTCGATGAAGAAAAGGGCAAGACTATTAGTTAAAAAGGGAAACTAAGTTTTACAAGATGGTTACTACTAAAGAACAATTTTCCTAAAAGAATGACCAAATTCAAAAGGCTTTAGACCATTTAACATAAGTCATGGAAGACAAATTTCATAGAACGTAACTGAGTTTTAACGAGAAAAAATCAAACATTTAGATAACTTTAACATGATAAGATGCGATGTTGTAAATATTGAAATCAGTAACCGCGTAATTACATTATTAGAAAACAAAATAGGAAGGTATCTGCAGTGGTTAGTTTGCTTATTTCACAATAAAGAGCTACTTTTATACCACTTTAGCTGAGAAAATTAAAGGTATCAACGTTTTTAAAGAAAAACTATCATAAGTTTTCTCCGTTGGGTTTGTTTTTACAAATTAATCTTTCCTTATTGGAAAATATGCGTACATATCACAAATATTTAATGAATATTTGTATTGCTGCATTTAATGGAAATGTTTGTTCGGTTAATCTTTGAAAAATCGTGAGAACATTTAAAAGTAAAAACTGATAGTGGAGATGGTATTAGAATGCTTTTAATTCCAAAAATCCAATTTAATGCTAACTACGGTATATCGGATAACAATGAGATCGCAGTGCTCTTAATGATAAAACGTTCTACCATTGATTCTCAAAAACACTTCGATAGAGATACATTTGTATCAATTACTGTGACTAATTCATTAATTTATTTATTATGTTGCCTGTAAAAACACAGCTAATAATTAATAATTTGTGTAACACACTAGCCTGTAAAAATACAGTTAAGCTAATTGCATCATCTGTATATCTCTGTTAATAGTTTTCAGAATGCTTCTAAAGCCTACAAATGGCAATTATCAATGAGTTTATATCATAAAACAAGACGTAATAACAAGCAAGATTAGTGTTTTAGACATATTCAGGGAATTCACAAAAATTAGTTTTCAGTCCTATGAATAATTATTTTTTATCCCTATAGCAAATTTCTCAATTATTAGAATGTGTTTTTCAATATTAGTTAGTAAGCAAAAATGGCGATATACTCAACTTGATTTTTAAAAAGAAAAATCCTGTTTATCTACATGTTTCACAACAAGAAACCATTTTTATGGAATTTACATAGAAACTTACCAAACCAAATAAAATTTATTACGTGTGTCGTTTGTTTAAAAGTTTATCTGGGAAATCTAAATTTAAAAAAAAAAGCAAATTGCAACTATGTATAACAGGTTTAGTTTAGTTTAGTTTTTAGTAACGTCCCGTTGTAAAGCAACTCTGGGGCTGTTTTAGAACGAACCTCGTTATTTTGAACAGCTGTCAAATGACGAGGACGATACCTGTGCTGGCACCCCCTTTCCACATCACAAGAGTGGGAGGACGTTTGGCCCCTGGCGGATTCAACATACACCAGACCCCTTACATGATGGTTCTCTGGGGTAATCGCGTCCAGAACCTGAAACCCTACGGCTTGTGAGCCGAGACCTTATCACCAGGCCAAACTTATTCATTTTTCCAAATTGTTTTCTTTTTTTTTTGTCCGCATAATATGTTGCAAGTCTAATTAGGCAACCAATAGCAGCAGATTGTCCACAAATGAGTTGTTAAAAGTTCCATTCCGGTAAAGGTCGAAGTTCACTTTTACCTTCATATTAGGAAATGAATGAATTATCGAATGATTTTAGGTGTCGTTTATGGGTTCTATTTTTCCGCCCTTTCATCTAAATAGAATATTCAAGATCGAAGATGAAAGGAATGGATTCCATTGAAGTAAAGATACCATACCGGCCACTCTGAACATTCCTAAGCTTCATTTCAAAATTATGTATAGCAGGATAGCGTTGTTGCTTATGTGGTTGATAAATATTTACCACTTACTTCGTTCGTAAGAAGAAACCTGTATTTCTCTAATTCTTTTAAGAATGACAATGGTGATGTCCATTTAGATCGGAGGTATTCTATGACATTTTGTTTAAAATTTAACATCATAGCTTCAGGCAATGTTGTTTTTAAGAAATCTCTAGCAGTTTCTTCAGGATTCTGGAAAAAAAAATCCAATCAATACTTTTTTGCAGTCTTTCGGTAAATTTATAAGTAAATAAATATCGGTGTATTAAAAACTTTTAATTGTTAAAGACTGATAGTCTTGTTTGATTACCTGATTGCAGAATTTCTGGCGATTAATGCATAATTTGCTTTCAAGATTCCAACTATTTTTAAGTTTTTTATTAAATTTTACTTGTTTCATATTTGTAAACAAGCAGGAGTAAAGAAAAACAAATTATTATTATTATTATTATTTTAGTTTGGAAACTTTAAATGTTACTTGCATACGTTACCATCAACGTGTTAGATATCTAAAGAGCAAATTTGATATTATAAATGTTATTTAAAGTTTATTACAATATATAAATAATTATTTCATTCATTTTTCAATACGAGAAAATGTAAACATACTTTTTGAAGGCAATTTTCAATACGAGAAAAATATGCCACTGCCCAGTGCATTAGATCAAAAGGATCAGCAACGGCCTTTTCAATTTCAGTAAGAGAAGGTTTTAGTTGATAACCTTCATCTGACCAAATTAATTTCACTTTCAAGCCCCCAATATAGTCCTGAAAAAATAATAACAAATGCTAGACTTCTTTTTAAAGTGAGTGAAAAGATGAAATAAACAAATTAAACTAAAAATTAATTATTTAAAAAATATTGGGTTATATGAAATCTAACAAGTGATACATCAATTTATTTTTTACTGTCTCGAATACGTAATATAGAGAAAATATAGAGTAATTGTCGAAAAATTTGGATTCAATATTTTGACGAATCTCTGCGTTTTAGATTTCCCTGAATTCAGAAAATGTATTTTTAGAAAATATCTGTCTGTCGGACTGTGGCAAGGATAACTCAGAAACGCTTATAGTTAAATGGTTGAGATTCGGTGTGTGGACTTTACATCCAATTTGATGATTGCTAACAAATTTGATCAGAGGAAGTCTGGTTATTCGAATGTAACACAATCATTAAAAAACAAAGAGAATTAAAAAGAAAAATTCGGTAAACAAATTTAATATCTATAATTTAAACACTTGTTGTCAAATTATGAATCAAATTCTATAAAGAATTAGCCATCAGTCTGTCTGTACTTTTAGAAACATGTAAACGCGGAATGCCAAAATGCAATAACTTAAATATATATAATTTCATACGAGATTTTGTTACTATTACTGTTTAAAGTTTTATGTCTAATTTTTATTTCAATCGGTTGGAAACACATCAGAATCTATTTTTGGATACATACTATTAATGCATGCCGGGAATCACCAAATAATTTTCCGAGTATTCAAAAACAGATTCAATGAAATTGTTAAATGCACGTCAAAAGTTAATATTCTGTAATTATTGTACGCCAGTGTCATGTAATTTAGAATGGCGCTACCTCCCATGCCAGGTGAAGTTCCGGGGCGACAATCGAGTATGATAAGTAATAAACAGCTTTAGTTTTAGTTCGGATTTGGAGGTTGAACGATGAGGTTTTTGTGGCACGTTAGTGAAGCATTAATTTTGCTAAACACGAAAATAAAAGGTTTTTCTTTTTTTCTGGCTTTACTATTAAAATATTAGCAACGTTTTTAATCATTAAAACACTTTTTTTTAAATTCGGCTTCTGAGGATGGATATATAAATTTTGGTGGCAGCGAATGTGTTAACTAATTCCGCTGCAACATATTTTATAATGTATCTTTTAGTTTACTTATTGTTTTATTTTTGGGTGAGGGGAAGGGCTTTTTTACAAAGCCAAGCAAAAAAATGTACTATTTTAGAGTAGTTTAAGTAAGGAATAAGGCAGCATAAAGTCGTTTGTTTTATTATTATATCTCGGCTAACAGAGTCTGATGCAATCTATCGTTCCAAAGAGTTTCAATGACAGTCAAAGTTCAGGAAGTGAACGAAAACGTGTAGTAAACACTTTGAATAGCTGTAAGTTCATTAAAAAGCGAGCTCAATGAAATTCCAGAGTTTCCATTAGAAAGATCGCTCGAGAACTGGTAATAAGGGACCAATTAGGGCAACGAATGACAAAAACATATCATGGATTAAAGCCTACAAGTTCCAAAAAGTTTCACTGAAGAAAACAAACTTGTGCGGTTCCAAAAACCCCGAAAACTTTTGAAAGGGGCCGCAAACCAGCGATGAAAGAGATTCATTTTCACTTATGAGAAGTTCTTCATTGTCTCTACAATTGTCTTCTACAATTATAAGTGTTGGTGTCCTGGCTTAGGGGTAGCTCGTCTTCCCCGATAGCTGGGAGTTCTGGTTTCGAATTCTGGTTCGGGCATGTTTGCTCTTCTATGTTCTATCTGTAAGGTGTGTGATTCTACCCCATCAAAAAGGGGTTGTTCAAGCGACTGTGGTGAGTGAGCAGCTTAGACGTACTCTAGGTTCTATTTGGCGCTCTTCAAAACAAGAAACGCTCCTTTCGGCATAAAACTCACTGATGCCTCGGAGAAGCTTATCCATGGCAAGTGCCACTAATAACAACAACAACTATAGGATCTAGTCTGCAAACCCTCCAAGCACTTCAGCAATTGTTGAAGATAGCAAATATACAAAGTCGGTCATGGTCTAGAGTGGAATTCGCGCAAGCAGCAAAATACTTTTGTTCTTGCGGATGAGGGCATTAAAATTAATCAAAAAATGTGCCAATGGGGGTATTCTAGAAGCTGTTGTATTTCCTTGGGCTCAAACGTACTTCGACTATGTAAAGTTTAAGTTTCAACAAGACTCCGCATCAACTCATAGGCAATAAGGACAAAAGAGTGATGCAAGGTGCATTTTCGGGACGTGGTATCATGTGGAGAATGAGCACAATACTAGTCGAATTTCTTTCTTTTGATTACAGTGTATGGTCCATTTTGGAGCCTAGAGCGTGCACTAAACGACATAAAAGACTGGACTCTCTAAAGCAATGAATAAAGCGGTAACGGGGTAGATTAAAAGTAGAAGACTTGTGACCCATTGCAGAAAATTTCTATAAGCGTTTGTCCTTTTGCATTACTGAAAAAGGTGGTCACTTCGAAACAAATTAAATTTATTTAGTGATTACTCTTGTAATTATTTTTTAATCAAGTTATATTAAAAATTGTTTGTTTGCCAAAAACTAACCAAGAATGACACGTGAAATTTCGTAACTATTGTCTGCCAGTGGCATGTAAGGCGTTATCAGGGATGACACATTTTAAAGAAGGTATGCGAGAAAATTTTGGGGAGATCACACCAGCTGGCAAATACATATTTCCTGTTTATTTTACATTTCAAATGCAGAATTTTCATTTTTTTTTCTTTGATAGAAATTCATTGAATTCGAAACTATAAAGAAACACATTTTTTTAAATGTGTGTTTCTACTTTTAATAAATAACATAAGCCCCCAGTAGTGATTTTATTGCTTAAACATTTTTAAGACGCAGCTTTCATAAAATATTACCTCGTAAAAACTAATTCATTTCCAAATCTGAAACAAGCTATTTAAACCCTGTTATTTAATCTGACTTGAAATGTACCAGAAAACGACTAAAATATACTGTATTACTATTTTAAGAATTAAACCATTTAATATTTTAGTATTTTATATTTTAATCTGAACTGTTTTTGTTTCTGAAAATTCAGCAGCCTTCTCGCAAGAGGCACAGTTAGCAAGTAATGTATATAAAAAAATTAAATCAATTCATACTAGGATCAACAAAGAAGAATTTTGTGTTAGTTACTTTTTATTAAATAATTGATCAAAAAATTATAACTGGACAAAACAAAATCAAGTTCGTATCCGTTGAAAATAAATCAAAACAGACTCAATTGACATTGAATGTTCAACGCCAATTGAGGTTACGCAAATGTGTGAATTTTCTACGCCAGTTGAGGTAACGCAATACAGATTAGAATATTTTTTTTATTCTGTATTATTTATATTCGAAAGTACTTCAAAATGAATCTGAAAAATCGATTGATTAACAATGTTTAATTTTAAATGCATCAAACATTAAGAAAATAAACCGAATCGTTTGAAATAATCGGCCGGGCACATGTTAAGCCAAACCTCATTAGAGTGGGAGGAAAACAAACTGAATTCGTTACTTATTTGGCGGTGGAGAAATGGAGATTTTTGGCGAGAAAATTAGTTTTTAATTAATCAATAAAAAATTAATGAATTAATATTTGAAAAAATGTATTAACATCAAATGTCATCCACTACAAGTTTTAAAAAATTTACTTGAACGTAATAAGCTAATAGTAGGAGTTGAAAAAACAAAGCACCGATATAAAACTGAATAAGACGTACCTCAAAACGGCACACACATTTTTCATATTTACATAATGATTCGTAGCATAAAGACATCAGCTGAGAGATCATAATAGAAGCCACGCAATTAAAGAATGTCTCTTGCTGGTTAGGTGGAATGATACCCTTTTTCACTCCAATCGACATGGTTTTCTGAACAAGAGGATACCAACTAAAAACATGATAAACATTAAAAAAATTAATATAAGGAATATTCAATGAACATTGTAATTGTAGTTATTTTTGTATAAAAATCTATAGCACTCACTTGTTATGCAATTTATCTTGCGCATTTAGAATTTGCATTTTCACAACTTGCTGGTAGGTTGATACTTCATAAATTTCTTCTTTCTTAAATACATCCAGGTCGATGAAGCTAAGTTTATCGCCAGTGGAGAGCCACGCTTCCATTAATTTCAATATGCATTTATTAGACAAGATGTAAGTTTCCGCCAATTTTCTCTTCTGACGTCTCATTTGATGAACGGGGATTTTTGCGAAGGAAGACATCTCTTTGTAATATATAGATGTTGGATTATAGGCACTCTTCTTTGGCACAGATGAAAACAATAACGAATCCACTAAAGAAAAAAAATAATAATATGCAAATCTGGATATTTCCACTATGAAAATCTAATTAATATAAAATCAGTTTCAAATATAATTGTTTTTCTTTTTGATAGTTATTGTAAAAATGGAATTGTAATTAAAAATTGAAAGTGGTCTAAAATTATAACTCACGTGGTGAATTATATATGTGGGAAGAACAAATGATACGTGTTTATTTACATCGTGATACAAGAAAATGAAAGTGTTTGAAATTTCTCCCGTAGATCTCTTACTATAAGATTCCATTACATATCAATTCAAGAAAAGGAATCAGATATCTTTGAAATCATGTCAAAGACCTTAAGAATTTTTATCCCTCCATTAAAAGGGCGAGAACTCAAAATTATGCTAAATATTTTAGAGGGTGTGTAAGAATAATATGGGATAATTTAGGTTAAAAAATTAAGAAATTTAATGCATATACGCATTTTGTTTCTTTCTTTTGCTTGCTTGCTTGCATGCATGTGTGTGGGTGGGTGTGCGTGCATGAGGAAATATATTTTAGCTGCTGTGTGGCTGAATAGAAGAAACTTTTGAAAATGTTAAACTTTGATCTGTTTCATTACTTTCATTTCTGGGCTGATATTTATTGACTAATTATTATTATTACTATTATTATTTTAAGTTTCGTAGCTATGAATTTTTTAAGATGCCCAAATAAAAGAAAAAGGCAAAAATTATGATTCTGACTGTTGATTATTTCACACATATTTCAGGTTAAGATTATTCGAAAGTGTCACACAAACTATACGAAATAAATATATTATTTTTTCGGATTTATAATGAAAATTTGCCTTTCTATTTTAATTGTAAACAAGATATCACAAACAATCATATCTGTTGTAGTATTTATTATTCATTAGTATTTCAGCAACACTTTCAAAGAAATGAGTTTGTCATTTTAGCATTAAAATAAAATAGTAATAATTCCTAAAAATTATTAGCGTTATGAAATATACTTTACGGCCTATTCTCCTACCTACCAAATGCACATAAAAAATGATATAAAAATCGGTCGTGCCGTTTCGGTGGAGTATGTATACAGACACTGTGACACGAAATTTTTATATATTAGATAACACCCCACACCTTTGTACCTTTTTTCTGATTATTCACAAACGAGAAGAGCTTCATAGTCAAATTTATATTTACTATGTTTTTATTGCAGGCAGTTTTACCTTTTTAGACAATCCACGCCTCTTGTGATATTATAGCTGGTTTTTGTGTTATTATCATATCTGATTCCCCCTAAAAAACATAGTTCCATATTTTATCTACTGATTGCATTTCTGTTCATGTCCGCAGAGTAAAATCGATTTGCATTTTATCATTGGACATACTTAAAAAAATAAAAATCCAAAATTGTTGCAATTGCATTTTCTTAAAAAAACTTTATAATTTTATATTTCAATCAATATTTATGCAATGGCAAAACAGTATAGTAAAAATTTCTCATACATCTGTTCTTATAAAATCATTGGTTGTAACTATATTTTCCTTGTAAGAATAACATTTAATGTCTGTATATTGAATAATTCCAAATGCAACTATCAAATGCATACTATATTGAAAATTGTTGTTAAGTGCATTTTTTACCTGCAGATTTTTTGACAACCCAAATATATTCTTCTTTAATCTGCTGGATTGCTTTTTCAAGTTGTGTTTCCATACCAACCTATAGACAAAGATTTAAATACAAGTCTAGAAACCCATTTTTCACTATACTAAAAAAAAATTAATAGAGATAAAATTAATGTGCGTGGTTTAAATATGTTTGCTAAAAAATACCTTAAGGATAATGTGAAATATATAAGAAGTTTTATTGGTTTTCAAAGTAGGGAAGACATGAAAACATTTTTTATACAAGTATTTAAAGTTATGTAATAAAAACTTTATACAAAGCAAAAAAACAAAAAGGTACTTAAACTCTAGATACATAAGTATAAACACTAAAGTTCATTACTGCCAATAGTTCCATTTAAATTTATTTACAATAAGAATTTTTGTTAAATTTTTTTCTGCATTTTCAAATATTTTAAATGTTAATTCTAGTAATCAGAAAAACATGAGCCTTACAACAAAAAATAATTAGTCAATTAAAAATAATTATATATAATCTACAAAAAAATTATTATGCAAGATATAATAAACATTTTTTATCAAACTTTTAAAAAATCACATTCAATATTTTTAAAATTTAAGAAATTTTATATTCAGTATTAAATTTTTTAACATATATGAAATCTTCAAACATGAAAACATTTATCCTCATTATCATATCCATGTAAAAAAAGATTTTAAGTAAAAAAGAATTTCTCACAATTTGCTAATCTCATCCCTATTTGCCCTTTAATCATACAGTGTATTGATATGGATTTTCATTTCAGTCAAAAAAACTCATTGCAATGATGAATATGTGATGAATGGGGTTTTTTTGGGGGGGGGGGGATTTTAAAATAAAATTTTCTTTATTATCGTTTTTGTGGTAGATAACAACTGATATAAGAATTAAAATAATTTCCTTTTTTATAATTAAAATACATTGCAATTTTTAGCATTTATCAAAATAATTTGATACATGATGATATGCTTTACACTAAGTAACATCAACTTAATAATACTTTAGTTTTAAGTAGTTTTATCTTTAGCTATTTAAATAAAATTAACTTAAGAGAGATTTGACTTACCAAAAATCCTAACCAAACAAGCTCTTTTATGATGACAATAATCAAAATATTTCCAAAATATTTTTAATAAATATTAGGATCATGTTTCCCTATTTTCCAATACTAGTTGATTTCATGAGTTAATAAACATGATTTCATTATTGCTACTTCATTATTCATAATCAACTGAAGTAAACTCATGGTTCTTATGGTGGAGTAATTTGACACTATGGTAAGACAAACAATTAAGCTGTGTAATTTTATTAATAATAATTATTGCCATAATTGGTAGTGTTTTTAGTCATTTAGCTTTACATCAAAACAATTATGTAAGGCTTTATTTTAAATTTAAAGAATAAAAAAAATATTGAGAAATTTATAAATGTTAAAAATTCCTTTCACTAAAATCAATTTTTCAATCTTCTGGGAATTTAGAACCTATATTATTTTATGAAATACGTTTACATCATTTTTAAAGAGTATACCAATTTATCATGAGCACATCTTTCATTCTTAAAAACAAACTCTTTGATGATGGAAATAGTCAAAATATACCAAGAATATTTTTAACAAAAATTAAGAACAATATTTCTCTATTTTCCACTATCAGTTCTTTTTTTTAAAGAAATTAATCACAGTATTACCAAAATATATAAATACATATAGAGGAATAAAAAGTGATACAAATTTCAGATTCTGAATACAACATAAACTGTTCATTTCGTTCTTCCCAAATTATATAATGAAAATGCCCACCATTTAGTCATAAAGCATTCTATTAAAATTAAAAATTTATAATAAGCAAGTTTTTTTTATTATTGCAGCACATTATATATTTCTTGTATACCTTTAGCCTGTTAGGAACAAAATTTAATATTCTTTCAATATTTTTTTCAGTCAGTGGTGCCACTGTTTCTGTAGGTATCAATTTCCTGAGGTAATATTCATATTTCTAAAATGAAAAATATATATCAAAATAAAATATGAACAATGCATTTCATATAAACCTGAAACTACTACATTCATTACAAATCTATATCAGCATTTTTGATAAACAGATATACTGTCACAAAATAAAAAGAACATAGAATAGCAAATGATAACCATAAACTACTTGGTGTATATAAAATAAAATAACTATGATAATTTCCTTACATTACTCAGACATTAGAATTATGGGTTCAGTATAGATAATTATGCAGCTTTTGGATAAAATATTAAACAACTATTCAATAATGGATAATTTAGCTTTGATTTAGCTCGCAAAGGGAAACATATTTCAAGATCATCAATGGAAATGCTAGTCAATTTGAAGCCATTACTATTCTGTCAAGACTAACAGAAAGATATTTACCTTTTTTTTATTGTTGTCATTCTCATACACAAAGTGATTCTTAGGCAGTGGTATATCAATTTTGATTAAATAAGCTTGATAAAGTAAATCTGTTATTTGAAATTCATTATGCTAACCTTAGTTTAAATATTAAAAGCTTAAAATTGTTCACTACATAATTTTTCAAACTTTTAGTTTAAAAAAAAAACGATAGAAAAATAAAATCACACAGACCTTTTTTGACCAATAAACCCCTGCAATGCATAACTATAAAAAACTAAATGGGCAAAACAATCTTTCTTTTTCTCATATTTAAGATAGATTTAACAACTTTAAAAAACATAATTTATAAAAATTTTATAACTCTGCTTTTGCATTCCTGTCTTAAAAGTTTTGCTATTATTTATATTAAGTTTTGTTCATGATCTCAGATTAATTATCAGGAGTAATTAATGTAAAGATTTTTAGTGGTTTATTTTTTCCTATTGTACACTAAATAGTTTACACCACTATTCTTCTGGACCCTTGAAAAAAATGTGGACTAGTACTGTATTTAGTGAAAACAGAGCAGATTCATTGAATTATGATGACTAATCTATTAGACAAATAAAATCATAAAATTCATAAACAACCTCGGGGAGTAATTTCCCTAAAACTTTCTAGCATACACTTTAATAAAGTTGTTATCGCAGACACTGCATTTCATGGCATTGGCATACAATAGCTATAAACATTAACCATTGGGATGAATTCAGTATTTTTGCTGAATTTATCAAATGTTGCTTGGAAAATGTTGTGATAATTAATCCTTATCATGAGGTTTACAGTACCAAAATTCAAATTTAAGCTGTAGATTCATTCTCCCCAACTGATTGAAACAAAAAAAATGCCTCAGAATTACACTTTTAATCTCAAAATCACATATGTATGATAAATTTAAGTCACTGTATTTTTGAGATATTTTGTTTATAAGTTTCTGAGAGTACAGATCAACAGACAGTCAAACATTTGAGCTCAAAATTGACAAGTGTTTTACAATAAATGTTAAATTTGTGTATCAAGTTTTGTCTATCTAGCTTTCTTCATTTTTTTATCATAATAACTAATATTCTAATGGTCAAACAGAAATTTTTTTTCTGAATAAACTTAGCTCAAAATTTGATAGAGATCTACTAATTTGGTATAAACACCATATACCATATTTCCTCCAACTAGCTCAAATCGTTTTTCAATTATCTTTGTCACAGACAGAACATTTTCCAAAAATTCGTTTTTCGAACTCAGAAAGGTCTAATTACATGGCGAGTCATTAAAATTTCCTCAGGCAGATTTTTATTCATATACAGCGTGTCCATAATTAAACGGCCCTTCTTTAAAGTTGTCTACAGGCGAAACTACTGTTCAGAAAGTTATGAAATTTTGTATAGTACATGATGAAGGAGTGGGAATTTATTTGAGCGAATAAAAAAAAATTGTTCAAAAATTTCGCCACCAGAACAGTTTTTCAAACGAATTACACATTTAGCATATTTTTGACAAATTAATTTACAACAAAACATGTTCAACACGACGGTCATTATTTTCCTCTATCATCTATAATCGTAAGATAGCATGTTCCACAGCTGACCGTAATGTGTTCTGGGAAATAGTACGAACATGCTGTGATATGCTGCTATTTAAAGCAGGTAAAGTTTTTAGATTAACCAAAAATCACATGAATTTAGGTCTGGAGACCGGGGAGGCCATAGATCACGAAAGTGACGGATGACACGTTCTTCAGTGAAATGATTATGGAAAACACCCTTTTACATAACGGCTAATGTGTGGAGGAGCTCCATCTTGCATGAAAATTGAGCTCGAAAGGCGTTGACGTGCTTGCGAATCCGGGACAATTTTAATCAGAATTATTAATGTATATTTCCGTTCAGTGATCGAGCATGTTACCGGGTATCTCGCACTTAATTCCACGAAGAAATACGGGCCCAGAATAAATGATGCAGATAACCTACAGCACATCATTACTTTTGGTGACTGCAAAGGGACTTGTAAGCTATATCTTAAATTCGGCATTTGGGAGTATTCATGGAACCGCACAAATAAAAATGAGCTTCGTCTTTCCAGAGAATATTCCACGGCCATTTTGAATCAACCTCAAAGCGAGCAAGAAACTGAAGTGAGAACGATGTCGAATATCGAAACCATTTGAAAGCAAACTCTGCACAAGTTGAAGCTTGTACGGATAATACTGAAGAATACATCGCAAAATCTTCTGGACAGTTGAACGAGGCATATCCAATGCATCTTACACATTTCGGACACTGGTACTAGCCTGTGCATTCGAAGCTCTGTCCTCTTCCACTTGAAGCGCAACTTTCTCGATTGCTTCTGCGGAAACTTCCTCTTCCAGAACGAACCTGTTTCTCCAAATTCAGTTATCATTAATCGAAGAAAATTAATAGTCAATGGACTTTTCCATATCCCTTTCAAAGTCCGATATTTCTGTAGAGCAACCTTTGCGGAATCCCTATTTTGGTAAAACAGTTTAACTAACAAAGTTCGATCTGGTAATCTTTAAGTAATTAAGTGCGAGAGGTCCGGTAACATGCTCAACCACCAAACAGCGATATTCAACATTAATCCAGAATAAAATATTCCCAGATATGAAAGCACGTCAATGCCTTTTTTAAGAGCACCATTTTCATGCAAAATGGAGCTCCTCCACACATTAGTCTAAAAATGCTAAAATTGTCAAATATGCTACATTTGTCAAAAATGTGTTAAATGAATAATTCATTTGAATAACTGCCCTTGTTGGTGAAAGTTTGAACTATTTTTTTTTATTCTTTGAAACAAATTCCCATCCCTTCACCATGCCCTATACAAAATTTCATAACTTTCTGAACAATAGTTTCGCCTGTAGACAACTCTAAAGTAGGGTCGTTTAATTATGGACACCCTGTACGTCAAAGCAAATCAATATCAAGCAGCAGAGTATTTGAAAGAAAAAAAAAGCATTAACTCTGGCACTTGTGGTAAATTTCTAATTTTTTTTTCAGAGAAATAAATTATTATCATTAGATAGAATTATGATTAAAAGAATACAGCTGGTGTTAGCTATCATTTAAGGCGAGGCATACTGGCTTGAAGAGTTCAAAAGAAATAATCACAAATATAGTAATAAATGATAATAGGCATATGAATATTTATTGTCTAAAACAAATGAAGAAACAAAATAGAATTTTTGTAAAATCAGTCAGAGATGCAGAACCTAATGGGGCTCTCACCATTCTTGACTCACTTAGTTGTCTCGACTCTAATTAAAAACTAGCAGATTAATTATCTTTAAAACCTTAACATAATATTTCATAATTCAAAGCATTTTATAATGTAGTAAATTTTTATATATATTTTTTAATGTACGCAATTAGACAAAATTTCATAGTATTGATAATCTTCAACAAAAGTACTACTTACAAGCCACTGCCTCTCTTCTGCAGTCAAACTTCTAGATAATTTTCCTGAAGTCGTTTCTTTCTCTTCAAATGGTCTAAGAAATAAATGAAACAAATCATATGAGAAGGCATGTTTTAAATTAGGAAATGGCAAACGTAATTAGCAGTGTTGATTTAATTTGTTTTAAATTTATGAAATCATTTAATTTTTCTCAATACATGTATAACACTTAATTTTTTTTATATTGTAGCAATTTCGAAATTTTTTCTAATAATTTATAAATACAGCACCTTTTTCATAAAATGTTCTGAATGTACCCCTGTATTTATCAAATGAACAAAATAATAAATCAAACAAGGAATTTTAAAAGTTTTTATGAAAAATTTAAAAAAATATCTCATTTGCTTACCGACATTATTTCCCTTTATACATATAAAATAAACTGAAATTTTATAGTTCTTGAATTTAAATAAAATCTTATATTTTAATGAAATAATCAACAAAAAATAAAATTGCTGGTAAAATCAGTCTTAATAGTGCATAATACCTTCTCACTGTTTTGCTGTTCATTGACTTTTGATTATGCATAAGCATTTGATAATGTAATATCATCAATTACAGAATCAAATTTCATATGATCTTATTACAAAATTCAGTTCTTAATTAGTTAGTATTTTTATATATTTATGTTTTATACTATATTTAGCATGACTTAATAATTTTTAAAAACTATATAAAAAATTTTATTCAAAAATATACACAGTAAAAAATTAATAATTTCTCTAAATTAAAAATTATTTAAGAACAAATTTTCATAATAAATAAACTATAATAATATACATATTTTAATTTTACACAATGTAAAATACAAATATTCTAAGCATTAACAGATAAACCACATTACTTATAAATTTTAATTTTAAATGATAAATCATCATTATTCATAATTTAGATTTTAAATAATTAGTAAAAAGAAAAAGTATTACTTAAATGCTTTCAATAAGGTTGAACGAAATTTTTCTCTCTCATCAAGCATAGCCCAGTATCCTAATCGACGAACTCTTTTACCCCTTTTGGGGATTTTTTTCACACTGGATACATCTAAAAAAAAAAGATCTTAAATGTTCTCTAAAGGCTTCAAAAAATTTCAACATATTACTAAAATGAAAGAAAAAAAATGATAGGAAATGAAGCTTATGTTCAAGCTTTTTAACAGAAGAAAAAGTTTGGTGTTAGAAAAAATGTTCAAAGATTTGTATCTTAACAGATTATCTTTTTTAACTTCTTAGTTTAAAAACTAACAAATATAAAAATACAAAAAAATAATAATAAATGTAACTATAATTCCATATGTTGTACATATAAATATTGTTGCGTAGTTGAGGTTAATGTAATAAGGCCAAAAGATATGAACTCACTCATGATTCCATTATGTTTTCTGACTCATCGTAAAACTACTTATATACATTTAGGGAACACCAAACTTTTGACAAAAAACTGGGAACTTAAATTTACATAATCAACATAGATCTGCATAATTAACGTAAATTTGACACAAAGCAAATTGAAAAAATATTGTTATTAATATTATTACTATTTCGCAACTTGCCTCGCTTGTGTTCGAACTCGCAGTCATACGTTCACGACTGAACGACTAAGCTATGATGTGCTTGGAAGAAAAGAAAAAAAATTTATATATTTCCCCTTCCTTAGTAGGAAGCAGCGTCTAGGTACAATCTGGTTTGGCTCCTAGTAATAGGTCTCTTGGAAATGTCAGGCATCTCTCCATCAACAAATTGTCTTCCTATATCATGATAGAGTTTTAATAGTAGTACATCGGCGACATCTTTTGTATTCTGGCGCCCTCTATTTCGTTCCATACTTTTTACTTCATACGTCCATACTTTCTATATCAGATAGTTGTCATGTTACTCGATAAGGTCCGAAGTAGAGCCTAAGAGCTTTTCGGATAATCCCACCGTTGGTATCGGAGTGAACATCCAGACTAAATTCCCCGATATTGTAGCCGACAGGTCGATATCAGCGCTTATCTGTAACCTGTGCTTCGTGGATGTGCCGTTTTGCAAGCTGTCCAGCTTTTTCAGTCTTGGTAATTAGATGATGCGCATAACTGCCATCGGAAGTTTCGGCATTAGATGGGAAAATTACTTCTAGAGGCGTCTGGATTTCTCTACCGTGTGCAATAAAGAATCGGCTAAATCCTATAGTGTCTTGTTTTGCTGAATTGTAGGCAAAAGTCACAAAGAATAATGGTATCCCAATTTCTTTGCTCAACGTCTACATACATAGATAGCATGTCCGCTAATGTCCTGTTGAATCGTTCTGTCAACCCACTGTGGATGTAGGCCGTTGTCAGGAGATGTGACGTCTGGCATGACTGATTGATATCTTCAACAATGTTGACTAAAATGCTACGTCCTTTATCATTTTAGGCATTCCATCGGGAGCTCTTGTTTCAATACAATTTCTTCAACTATGATTTAGCAATATTGGTGGCCTCAGCAGTTGTTTTTGGCTTTTTGACTGCAAATCTGGTCAGGTAATCGATGCTCTTATATAGTCCTGGCCAAAAATATTTCCTTTTTATTCTGTCATAGGTTTTGGCAAAATCGAGATGACGGGTGGTAAGATCATCGTGAAGACTTAGAAGTAGTAAGGCCAATGGATATGAACGCACTCAAGATTTCATTATGTTTCCAAACTCATCGTAAAACTACTTATAGACATTTAAGGAGCATTCCAGACTTCGAAGGCTCGTTTAAAATTGGGAACTTAAATTTTCATAACCAACATAGATTTGCGTAATTAACCTAAAGCTAATTGAAACAAAAATTATTATTGTTATTAATATTTCGCAACTTGCCTCGGTTGTGTTCGAACCTGCAACCTTCCGTTCACGAGTCCGTCGACTGAACGACTGAGCTATGATGTGCTTTGCCGAAAGGAACAATTTTCGCTACATTTTGTGTGTGTATGCATTATTATTTGCTGAATGCAGGAGCAGTTTCGAAGATAGATGACACTTTGAATTTTTGCTCGTTTTATTCCATCCCAGAATATTACTATTTATTTACAAGAACACAGACAAGGCGGGTCTGCTCACAGCGCTACACAAAAGCAGAAGTGTAAAGAGGCAGGGAACTCATTACTACTGCTTTTAAATACCACAATTTTGTGATAGGGAAAATATTTTTTATACAATGAGATTTCGATGGGGATTTCCTCGATTCACGCTTAATCAGGCAAGTCGAACACAGAAATCTTTCAAAAAGTATTTTGTTTAGCTCAGCAATTTTCATTCTTTCAGTCGGAGCGTGGAATTCTGTCGTCTTTTAGCTGATGCAGCAATTTTACACAACTTTTGTTGAATTAATTAACTAGAACAAGTGGAATGGATCAGGAAATAAGAGAATATTTTTTTACAATGAAGTTACGATGGGTTAAATTAAATGAAAATTAATTTGAATTTAAATTAGAGTTTAAAGTATGTGTGTTCTTACTTTCAAATGTGTGTGTGTTCTTACTTTCAAATAAAAAAAATTTTAAAAAAATTCATTAAGAACACACTTATTTTCTAAAATAGTTATCATCACCTCACAATTTTATGTAATATCATTGCATTTGCATGTAGACATTCCTTTAATACATAATTTTCTTAAAATCTTTTGGTATACTTAATCATTTCAATTCCTAAACTACAACAAATATTTTATGCCAATAAAATTATACTTAATACTACCTGGTGTTCTTTTAATAAGGGTTGTAGAGCCCTTAATTTGTAAGATTGATTTGTGCCATTCAGGTTTTTCATTGGAGTACTCTAATTGTGGCAACACGCCCTCAGGAACATTCAGAATTTTCCGCTTTAGTGGCACCTAAAATTTTTTTCCTTAAATCAATGCATTTTATTTTCTAATTAATTTCTGATTATAACTATATGCATAAAAAGTTTATTTTTCTATTTGTTATGAAATAAACTTTAAAAAAATTATAATACAGAAGATGCTTTAAGAATGAAATAAACATGTTTTTTAATTACAGTGTTTAGATTTTATGAAATATAGTGCTAAAATAATAAAGTACATAAATTTATGAAATAATTTGCAACTATTTGGTAAAATCCTTTTAAATCTAAAATCAATCAGTAAATTTGAATACGATTTTCAAATATACAAATAACACAAACAGAAAAAAAAAAAAAGAGGAATTGCATTATGGCCGCATTTTTTTTTTATTTTAAAAAAAATTGTGGTAAATCATTTTTCAGTGATTTATTTTATTTGATTGAAAACATGCTTGCTTATACTTAAAAAATAGAATCAACTTTGAAACACACTTATTAAAATTATTAATGCACAAACACAATAAATAAAATCTTATGAATTCATATTATCAAAATAGATAGGAAAAAAAAGAAGATTGCTTTAGATGAAAATTTTAAACAAAGAAAGGAAAGGAAGATTTACTTTAGATGCAAATTTTGAACACTTATTTGGAAAGCCTAAATATATATATATACTAGCTGACCCGGCAAACGTTGTTTTGCCATATAAATAATTTCCTA